>CM040238.1:82111157-82168612 GCA_022545495.1 Chrysanthemum lavandulifolium | reverse complement strand
CGATACCTTGCTATTAGACAGATCGAGAATTGTATGTCCGGTATGGAAGCAGATTAGATACATCGGTGAGCCAACAATCCTCCGAAATGGGTTTGATTGACCGATTTGCCAAGGAGATTAGGTCCAAGGTTGTTAGGAGGGACCATTGGTGTCTTTATCGAGGCACGATCGGATATCTCATACTTCTTCAAGAGATTTGTGGTGTATTTCTCTTGACTGATGGAGATTCCTTTATTAGTTTGCCTGATTTGTAGTCCAAGTAAGTAAGTGAGTTCACCCATCATGCTCATTTCAAACTTCTTTGTCATTAGTTTTTCAAACTGTTTGCAAAGAGTGTAGTTTGTTAAGCCAAAGATGATGTCATCAACATATACTTAAACTAGTATCACATCTTGTTTTGTCCTCAGATAAACAATGTGTTGTCTATCTTTCCTCGACAAACTTGTTTTGAATTAGGAAGGTGAGAGAGTTTCATACCATGCCACAGGAGCTTGTTTTAGTCCATAAAGGGCTTTGTCAAGCTTGAGACATAGTCGAAATTCACTACTCTCAAAGCCGGAGGTTCTTGAACATATACATCTTCCTTGAGTTCACCATTCAGAATGCACTTTTTACATCCATTTGGTAAACTTTGAAGTTCATGTAGGTAGTATATGCAAGGAAGATCCCGATGGCTTCCATTCTTGCAACAGAGCAAATGTCTCATCATAGTTAATGCCTTCTTGTTGGTCAGTAACCTTTGGCTACAAGTATGGCTTTGTTTTTAATGACAAAGCCGTTTTCATCGCTTTTGTTTCGAAAACCCACTTCATTCCTATGACAATGACATCCCGAGGACATTTGATCAAGGTCATGACTTTGTTTTATCAAACTTGAAGTTCTTCCTACATAGCCCCGAACCCAACTTGGGTGTTTTAGAGCCTCGGTGACACTCTTGGGTTCTATTTCGATAGGTAATCAAGATATAGACATTCATTTGTTTGAAGTCATAGTTAGTTTAGCACCATGCTTCTTGTAAGCATGCCTCAATGGGTTCACCAATGATGTTTACAAGCTCAATGTCCCGAGATTTTGTCCACTTACTTTGTGGTCTAGGATGTGAGCTCAAGAGGTCACTTGAGACTCGAGTGAATTCAGTGCGGGAGCCACAAAATCATTTAGATCATCCGTTGAGATGTCTTGTTCAAGTTGGGGTTCTTGAATCACGTGTTCTGAACATTTGGTTCGATGTTACCTATCCCAAATAGGATCGATTGATTATCGGTGAATTCACCGATAGTTGGTTGGGGAAGGTTGTGAGGTAAGACATAATATAAGATGTCAAGATCGACTTGGTATGAGGAATTGATTTGGTGTTATACTCATCAGAGGATATCTTGATGAGTTATCAATTCCTATTCCTCCACCGAGGTGTTGGTGAACCTAATGCTCTCGAACTCTCATCAAAGGTGACATGAAAGGTTTCTCAACCTTTTGTCTCCTTGTGTTAAATAATACAGAAGGCTTTGTAGATTAGTGAGTAACCTATAAAGTATCCATCATCAGCTTTAGCATCAAACTTGCCTAGATGATCCTTGTGGTTATGAATAAACACAGGACATCCAAACACATGAAAGTAGCTGATACATGAAGTCTACCTTTGAATATCTCATATGGGGTTTTGTTATGTCTTTTGACAATGATTGACCTATTTTGAGTGTAACAGTCGTTTTGATCGCTTGACCCGAAAATGTTTTGATAATGTTGAGCCATTTAACATGGTTCTAGCACCTCAATGAGAGTTCGGTTTTCCTTTCACCACCCCATTTTGTTCGGGGTGTAAGGAGATGAAAAGTTTTGGTAGATTCCTTTTCATCACGTAAATTCTCAAGCTCTTCATTTCAACTCAAGTACCATTGTCGGCTCGATTTGTTTAACATAATGTCATTACGGTTTTCAATGTTCCCGATGAATGACATTATTGTATCACCGCTGAATCTTTTGGAAAGAAAGTATACCCAAGTGTATCTTGAAAACTCATCAACAATGACAAGTGTATACTTCTCATGTCGGATTGATCTTGGTGACAGTCCAAAGAGATCCATATGCACGAGAGGTGAAGGCAACTTTGATGGAGAAATTTTGTTTTGTTTTGAAAGATGCTCTTTGGTGTTTGCCTTTTCACAGTCGAGCATGGTTTATCTTTTGCAAAACCAAGATGGTAAGCCAAGGACCTTATTTTGTTTAGCCAAGTTATTGATGTTTTTGAAATTTAAGTGAGTGAGTCTCTTGTGCCACAACCAGGATGGCGGTTCGGTGGCTTTGGCAAAGAGACAAGTTCCATCTTGAGAGTGTTGACATGTCTAAGACATAAACATCATCTCTTGAGGAGCTATCTAAACAACTTCTTTGTTGGCATTGAAAATGGTGCCTTGTTTGTCACCGAATTGCACAATGTACTTAGCATCACGAGTTGATGACATCGATGAGATTGTATTTGAGACCATTGACATAAGCTATTCTAGAAAACTATTCCATTGCAAGATACTAAACCATAACCTTCAGGTGGGACATGATGAGTTATCACCAAATACTACCTTGGGTCCTGGTTCCTTTACATACTTGTGCAGATACTCATTAACACCAGGTCATGCTTCTTAAGCATCCACTATCTAGATGCCAAATAGGATCCCCGGCGTGTCTCTCGCACAAATAGTAAACCGGATTAGTTTCTCTTCACGACCCACATACTAGTGGGTTTGGGTCTAAAGGTCTGCTTGAATTTGGCAATTGACTCATGGTCGGTGGTCGAGTGCATTGTGCTACCACGGGTTTTGCATTTGGAGACCGAGGATGACTCGGTGATTACGGGTTGCTTGGAACTTCTCCTTTCTTGGATGATCTTGTCATCTTGGGATGTCTCATGAGTGGATTTCCAAATATCACAAAGATGTGTTCATGAGACAATCATCGGATGATGATCATTAAAGCCACGATGTGGGCAAGGAGGAAGGGTTTTGCTCTAAACCTTTGAGCGATTCGAGGTTGAAGCATACCGATGACCAACTTTGGTATAGTTTGATTTATCGAGTGAACTTACATATTGTAAGTGATCGAAGTTTTGTGATCATCCTTTTGCGGATCATACAATAAAGGATTCTATAGCGCTGTCGCTGGTTTGACCGATATAGTGGCACGCATCACACTTCGCTTGGGTTTGGTGATTGAATTTGACTTTAAGGAACTAGAGGAGGTCGACTTTGTTTCCTTGATTGATTCAGAACCTTTTCGATGGATTCCATCTTATCGGTTAGCTTCTCACAAGTTCGATCGATTCTTTGAATTTGGTCGACTTCATGGGGACCGAGGATGTGGAAGTCTCGATGGGGTAGACTCTTGTTGGATTGGTTTTGTTGGTCTTTTAGGATGGTTCTACCAAGTCCAAACCTTTCTTTAGGTGAGTGAGGATTGAATTGTAATGGAGTAAGCTCGTAGCTAGGAGCAACACCACAAGAGGTTTCGGGGGTGGAAGTGGTGCATTAGATTCCGCTCAGACTCGTAGAGATGTGCTCAGACTCTCGGGCACATCGTGAGTCCAAGCATGCTCTTTAGAGCTTGTCTTTCGTGCTCTAGTATCCTTCCGTAATCAAAATTTGGAAGCTTACTCTCGGGATTAACCCGCTCAATCCAATCACCGGGCTTGGGAATAGTCAACACATTGGTAATCATGCCACCGCACACAAATGGTTTGGGAGATCGGTCTTTGTCGTGAGAGTCAGGGAGATGATCTTCACCTATGACTCTCTTTTTGCTACTGGGGGCTCCCACAGCGTCAAAGACCCTTGGATTCTTAGCAGTCCAAGCTTGTTTTGTTTTAAAAGAAACAGTTCATCCCTACACTTGTTCAGTTCAAAACTTAGCTTGTTATATTTTGAAAAAAGATTTAATCGTTGCTCTTCTAACTAGTTCAGTGTTTTGAATTTGCAAAGTGATAGCCTCAAGCTTGTTTTGTTTTAAAAGAAACAGTTCATCCCTACACTTGTTCAGTTCAAAACTTAGCTTGTTATATTTTGAAAAAAGATTTAATCGTTGCTCTTCTACAAACTTAAGGTCAACATTGATATAGTTCATATAAGATCGCCAATCGAGTCATCATCCATAGAAAGTAAAATATTTACCTTCTTCATTGTGATGTTGACCACCTCCATTCCCCGGCATGGTTCTTCCCAATAGCTAGCTTGTCCTCTTCTCGAGAGGGCCATCGATAATCGACATGCACCATTTCATCATCGATGAGACCGGCTCTTCATCCAAGTCAAAGGTTTCAAAGAACAAGGCCTTTGTTTTTACCCCGCATGATTTAACATTGTTTGTTGTTTCTAAAGGACTGGCCTCGGGCAATGCAAGCTTAGCTTTGACTTTCTGTACTTAGCTTCAAAATCTCATGCTTTGTTTTGATCGATTTGTTTTGAAATTGTTTTTGAAAAATGTCTTTTGCAAATGACCTCTTTTGTGACACTTAAAGCATTCAAGGTCCTCATTTGCTTTAGCATTTGAAAAACCTTTGTTTCTTTTATAAACCTTCGAGAGTTAGCAAAGAGTGCCCTTTCACGAAATTCAATGTTCGGTCATTTAGGTACTCCTCACTTGATCTCTCATCGTGCTCATCATCCGAATTTTCCCGAAAATCTTGAACCACACCGTTAGTATAAAAAGCGGTTGATATTGGTGTTGAAGTGGTGGTGGGGACTTCTTGACTTTCTCGAGACTTCTTTAAGTTAGGGTATCGTCTGCTGATGAGGTTTTCCTCATAGACAAATTTCTCATATATTTCGTGAAGTTCAAGATTACGGATATGATTAGCATTCCTAAGTCCCCGAGAGAAATTCACCACTTCTCGGGAGACTATTAACAAAACCAACATTGATTTCATGTTTGGACAACTTTACACCATCATTGGACGCTTCATTTAAAAGAGTTTTGTATGGGTGTAAGTTTGAGACAGAGTTTCGAGTCCTTAGCCACAAGGTGTTATACTCAAGTTTTAGGTCCATTATCCTGCTTTCCTTGGTATCGGAAGGACCTTCATGACTGTGGACCGCTTCATCCCAGTTTGTTTAGTCAGACATGCCTAATCATCGACTCCATAATATCATCGAAAGACATGATATGATGATACTTTTGAATCTTTGGTCCTGGTTGACCACTCTCCTCTCATCCTCGAGTCCACCGAGCTTGTGTTTAGGCATACCTTCAGGTCTTTGGCATAAATGGACCTTCTTTAATACACTTGATATAATAACATTCCATCCCAATCAAATATCAAAGCATACGCTTTTTCCATTTGTTAAATTTACCAACTTCATGTCTAGGGCAATGTAATAAGCTCCACCCTTTTGTCGACTAGTTGGGATACATCAATTTCAAACCATTAGGATCCTCGATTTAAAACGCGTTTAGAGCGGCTTTAAAAGGTTTTATAATCACCTTGCTCGATACCACTTGTTGTTCCCTATTCACTATCGTATAAAACAGCTTAAGTATTTAAAACAAACGATAGTGAATCAATGACCAAATGATATAAGTAAAACACACCGATAAACTTTCAACATAATATTCTTTATTAGAAATGAATAAAAAGAATACATTAACCAAGTACTTGCGAATAGTACTTGGGATTGAAATGACAAAGGGTTGGTACTCCTCACTAAGCTCGAAGCTAAGTTTGAGCACAACTACTATGGAACCACCGAGCTATCTCGTGGACCGAGTTGTATTTGGAGGAGTGAAAGATAGCTTGTGTGTGTGTGTTTTACAATTCACAAGCTTAAATCTTTCACTCCATCTCTTATGCTATTTATACAAGTGTGAGTATTAACTTTATCCTAAGTGACAAACCGACATTTTACAGAAGATAAAATATTGATGTATTTTGTCTCTGTTTACAAAGACTATTTTAAGTAAGAGACAAGGCTGCTTTCTATAAGTCAGTGATGACACTGAGCTTGATCGTTTTCCATTCAAGGAAAGTTGACTTTGGTTGATAAGGACTGTAAGATATAGGATTTCACAAACACATCACACCATAATCATATGAGGTGTTAACAAGGTTTTAGAGAGAGAAAGTTCTAGAGAGAGAGAAAGTGAAGAGAGTTGGGAACTATGTGAAACTAAGAAAAATGGTGTTGAAGCTCCAACCCTACCTTGGGAGGTAGAGGGTATTTATAGTGTCTTACAATAAACGCCACCTACGGGCATGGATCGTGCATACAGTGGGTAAAGACCCGTCAGTCCTCCACGGTTTTACTTAACTAACTTCTTACTAATATAAAATAATTACGACTCACGAGCTTTCTAATGATTACATATACTTGAGGTGACCGACACTTTAATGACCGAATTTTCTAATTCCTAACAATCTCCCCATGGAGGTCACCTCAATTTACAGAATACAAACAGATATTACATTAAGATTATTCTTGAATTCTTGTTTAAGTTCTTTGCTCAAGAGCTCGTAGTCATTGATTCTTCATGTTATCCATGTTTGAATAATTCAAGTGGGGTCTTTAACCGATCCACGTGATGATGAGTTTGAGCCAGCTTTGAGATCATCATCTTGCATAAATCTCGACTCTTCCATTGTGGTGTTGACATCATGTGATGTTGTGACAAAGGACCGACATGCTCACATTCGGATCATGATTTCTTCTTATCGAGTAGCGGAAGCTTTAGATGATTCATGATATTTGCGGACAGTAGCGTAAGCATAGTATGAAAATATCGTAACCAAAGTTATGTAGATATGCACTAATCATGATTTCTTTTGAAATGAATGTGTTGTGTGAGCATGCGGCTATGGATTGACCTCTCCGCTCGATCAACAGAACGTGGTGTACACCGCATACAACAGCTAGCAACAAAGCGCATTTAAAGTGTCTTTGATCACTTTCGTTGAATAGAGGTACACGCCCACGGTTCCCGCTGATTAGTACAAGTCTTGCTGTGATTAGGTATAATTCAAGAATCTCCTTGACGGGGTTTCGCAATGCTCTAGTCGTTCTCAAACCGAACATCTCAAAGAAGACAACACGGATTGAGTGAACCAACGAATTTGAGATTCACCGATTGACGAAAAGAGATTTGAAAAACAATCGTGTACTAGAGAAAAGTCACTTATCAATCATAAACACCTTTTATTTTTGAAATATTAATACACATCGATGTGCTAGAGAAAAGATTTTAAGCACAACGACCGGTTTTCAAAGGTATCCGTCAAACCATAACTCGAACGGGATTGATTCAAAAATTGAATCGCCCCATTGTTTCTGTTCGGTTGTCACATGGTTGATCTATTGGATAGATCTCATATGCCACCTACCAAGAGCTTGTTTGATGTTGGCTCTAGAAGGCTTTCCATCTTCATTGTGAGTATGTTTGCATATCACTAAGATGTTCTAGCAAAACCACAAGGATAATGCGTAGGACTCTAAAGTATATTCTCTTTTTCACATTGTGTGAAACAGAGAGTCTTCATTGATTGTGTCCTTAATGAGATTTATTGATGATCTCGTGGCTCTAGACTCAATTGTGCACATTTGGTTCTATGCCGGAGACTGGGAGAGGGTCTCCTCTTCAATATCAACAATCTCTAAGAGAAAGTCGATAGATTATGTCTGTTCCCGTGAGAATGAAACAAGTCCTTTTAAGAGGAACTTGAGTAGCTTGGGAAGTTGTAGTGCGGTGCATCATTGGGTCCATGATGTCTTGTCTTCAATACCGGTGTTACCTTAGTAAACACCAAGAGTATATGTATTGAACCCGTATCCGCCTAAGGTTGAATTATTGAGGCTATTTCTTTTCACCCTTTTCTCATTTCATTTCTTTTCATTCTTCAACCCCTTCAAGCTTACTGAGATTTCATAACTAGAACCTTGTTGGGTTTATTCCGGTTCTAGCTCTATCTCACCGCACTCTTCCCATATCTCACTTTTCTCCTTTTTCATCATTCCTAAGGACTCTACACTATCTAGTGGATTGTCCTCGGTAGATCCCTCCGGCTCAAGCGGGATCATGGAAACGAATACCTAACCTAACCATCCTTATAACACCATGCATAAAACAAATTGGTCGGTCTTTTGGTATTGTTCATCACCATTGGAACCAATTGAAAACCATTTTGAAAATCAATCCAAGTACTTGTGATATATTATCAAAGCATTTTGTACTGAATCGCTTATGATATTTTAGAAAACGGCTCCCCTCAACATGTGCATCATATGTTTAAAATCATTTTGGCACATGGAGGCAAGAGGAAGGATTCACTTCTTTGATAAATATTTTCTAAAATGTCGACATTACTTTCGATCAAAATCGTTGATTCACATACTGCTTAAAGATATTTTCGTGAAAGAATGTGGTTTCAATAAAATTGCTCCCCTCAATATGTGCATCGGGATTTGAATGAGTTTTGCACATATTAGGGAAAACCTGCACTTTGAAACAAATTAATCACGTTTCAATCCTTTTTGGTTTAAAATAGATGCTCCCCCTTAACATGTGCATGGAAAATTTGAAATCATTTGGCACATGAATGGTAGAGAGTTTGCTAAACACTTATAAAACCAATTATCGGGTTATCAGATTAAATCCAATTTAAATCACAAATTCTCCCCCGATCACAATTCTCAAATCATTCAAAAATGGTGATCATTATAGATTTAAATTGTTTTTGAAAGCTTTTGAGAAGAATTGTGACTTGCTTATGAAAACATTTAACCGATAAGGATCAAATCTGAGACTTTAAACTCCACGGATTAAACATGCTTTGATTATCTAATGAAACATAACAATAGCCAAGGTCTTGAACCACTTGTATAAAACATTGTTCATTTTGATTATCCAAAAGAAGACCTTGCTCGTTTACGTGCCAATTGTTTAAAAATACTCTTTTTAATTCGATTGAAATCATTCTCCCCTTCAATCAATGACACAAGTTGTTGATTGAGAGATAGATATTTTGACAGATGAGAAGCACAGATGATTTACAAGAATAATAGAGTACGAGGTATTTTCAAAGCAATTTTGTTTTCATTAGATGGCAAATATTTTTCAGAAGAATCATTAGACGGAAAAATATTTGGAAAGAAAACGTTTGTCTTTTTGGTGACAAACATTTGTTTTAAGAATCAGAGCATGAGATTTGAAAAATAAGATTAAGCATGGCTCTGTTCTTTACCTTTTAAAACGGGTTACTGTCAGAAATGACAATAAACCACCATTTTTCTCCGCCTCATAAAAAAAACAAAAAACAAAAAACAATTTATGTACATTCGAAGAGCATCTAAAAACATGTGACATTCTTTGAATGTCAACACAAAGTCCGTAGATGATATCGAATAATAATAAAAAATAATAATAAAAAAAATGACAAAATAACAATATTTTTTTGGAAATTTTCAAGATTTTCTAATTTTTATGGATTTTTGAAAATTTTATATTTTTATATTTTCTTTTGTGGGTTTTGAAATTTTGTATTTTGTTTTTTTTTTGAATAAATATATACAAGAGATAGATGAAGAATGAAACCATTTTACCCTTGTCTTCCTCTCAAGACGCATGAGTGTTCGGTTGTAGGCTCTTTAGACCAAGTCGTGGAAGGATAAACTCAAACGTTCTCTAGGAAGAGCTTTGGTGAAGATGTCTCGCTAACGGTATTCGGTCCTTACAAAATAGAGTTCCACCACACCTTTTTCCACTTGTTCCCGAATGAAATGATGTCGAATGTCAATGTGCTTTGCTCTTGAATGTTGAACGTTGTTGCAAGAGAGAGCAATGGCACTTTTGTTATCACAATATAGAGGGATTTTGTTGAATTCAAAGCTATAGTCAGATAAATGGGATCTCATCCATAGGATTTGAGCACAACAAGATGACATGGCTATGTATTCAGCCTCTGTAGAGGATATGGAAGTGCTCATTTGTTTCTTTGAAGACCAGCTCACAAGCTTATCACCCTAAAATTGAGCACCTCCAGACGTATTTGACGTGTATCTTGACACCACATGGTCTCAGATCCGCATATCTTTGTTAGTGACATACCGTGTCCTTCGGGTACCAAAGTCTCATGTTGATGGTTCCTTGAGATATCGAAGACCCGTTTAACCGCTTCAAGGTGCTTTTGGTAGGCTTAGCACGGTATCTAGCACACATGCATACAACGAGCAGAATATCGTGTCTCTCGGCGTGAGGTACATCATGGACCCAATCATACTTCGATATTTCGTTTGATCTACCATGATCCCTGAGTGGTCCTCATCCATTTTGGTGTGTTCCACCATGGGAGTGTCAACGGTGTCACAAGTGTCAAATCCAAATTTCTTTAAAATTTCATTTGCATATTTAGATTGATTAGTAAAAATGCCTCCGGGACTTTGTGAAATTTGCAACCCAAGAAAAATGACATTTGTCCCATCATTGACATTTGAAATTTGGAGCCCATCTCCTTTGAAAACAGTCGCATTCATTGGGGTCACCGAGGCAAAGATAATATCATCAACATAGATTTGAACGTGAATTAAATGTTTGCCCGACTTTACGGTGAACAATGTCGGATCAATCGCTCCTTTCTTTGAATCCGGTAGATATTTGATAAGGTTTTAAAAGGTACCATTTCGAGGGTCGTTTAAGCCCTTATTTGATCACTTTGTATCCGTTATTGCTTAATATCGTTCCTTTTCACTTTTTAGGTCTCTTGAAGGCAAAATGGGAATGGCACTTATTTGGACGAAAAGGCGAATATCTGAAGAAAATGGCCAAAGTCGAATCGAGACACTCAAAGTCATTGAAATGTAGGCGGCGGCGTCAGTGTTAATGCGGCGCCGTCGGAGGATTTTGTGACGATCTGAGCCAAAACCCTATTTTCAAGTGACGACGTCGGGCTTTAAAAGAGTAGGCCGTTGCTACTCGGGCGGCCTAGATGCGACCCAGACGACGCCGGTCAAGAGGACGGCGTCACGGACATAAGGTGACGCCGTCGCAAGGCTAACGTGCCAAGACGAAACCCTAATGACGGCGACACGGCGGCGCCACGAAACATAAGGTGGCGCCGTCGCATATGTAATCTTATATATAGAATCCGAATTTTTCGGTTTAGGGAGAGTCTTTTGGGTAAAACCTAAAACCGAACCTAAGGTGTCTTGTACAGGTATTTTAGGGTTTTAAACCCTATCTTACATCAAGATAAGTATTTACTTCATTAATTCAATTATGTCTTTGATTATTTGTGTGTATGCTTGCATGTTCTCCATGTCCGGCTAATTTATTTGTGTGTTTGCTTAGGAAGTATGAAACTTAATTATTGAATATTAATTGGTTGTTTCTTATCTTAGTTGATTAATGATCTAGTAATGCGATAGGTCATTCGTTGTGTACTTAATGCTTGATTCATCTTTGGGAACCTTAGAATATGATTACCTGAGTAGTTGTAGGCTAAATTATCCAAAGAGTGCCTTAGAGTAAGAGTTTATCAACCCTAGTGGGTTTTGTAGACGAGACCCTTTGGTAAGTTCAAAGAGTTAGGGAGAAACGCATACCCTACAACTTTAGACACACAACGCAACTAAGAATAAGGACGTGACAACTCAACCATCAATAGGAGATAATTAAGGAGTAGTATAACCTAAGTAAACACATCTTTAAACTATCATACGAGCACACATTAATTAGACATAGACTCCACAACCTTAGTTTAGATAATTAGATAATAGTAGAGTAATCGGTAGAAATACCAACCCCAAAATCCAATACCCGAGATTCGTACCTTTCCATTTCTTAAAATATAAAAATACAAAAATAATCTTCCTCAACCTTAACCTTAGCGTAGTAACTTCTTACTAGCATTCCTATTCCCTAGAGAACGATATCAATACGCGTGGCTTACCCTAATTACTACACTACAACGATTAGGTTCATCGCCTAGGGTGTTATAAAACTTGCTCGAAGAAAAGGAAGTTTCCTTGACCCCGAACGGCGCGTGTAAGCGTTATCAAGTTTTTACGCCACGCCGGGAATAAAATAGCTAGTTAGTAGTCCACCTCGTTTAGGTTCTTTGATTGATTCTATCAAGTAAATTTTCTCATTTTAGCTTTCTCTTAGTCTATCCCCTTCTTCGTGACCTTTGTTCGTAACACCCATCACTTTTCATCATGGAGGATGATAACCAACCACCACTCATCAACCCACCACCAAATGACCCGCCAAGAGCCCGTACTCTTGGTGAATACTCAAGACCAAGCCACCTAGGCTATAGGAACACCATCGAGCTTCCCGACCAAGCCCAAACTACGGCCTTGCGATCCGACACCATCCGGTTGGTGCAAAAGGATGTGCATTCCATGGACTTCGTTCAAGATCCACATCACATCGAGGATTTCCTCAAAATTGTCGATTCCATCGACCTTGATGCTACTACTAGGGAGACCACGCGCTGCGTCTCTTCTAATTCTCTCTACAGGACCAAGCTAGTAATTGGCTCGAGCGACTTCCACGGCTCCATCTCGAGTTGGGATGATCTTACCTCTCGCTTTCTTGCTCGATTTTTCCCACCGGGAGAACCACTAAAGCTTAGGAATGACATCTTGATGTTCCAACAACGTCAAGGTGAATCTCTATGAAGCATGGACTCGATTCAAGGACTTACTTCATAAAGTCCTCATCACGGCCTTGATCTTTGGCTACAAGTCCAACTCTTCTATGATCATGTCAGTCTCTCCCTCCAACGAACCATTGATTATGCCGCCGGTGGAAGGCTAAGTAACCTCAATGCTGAAGTATGCTGGGAGGTTATTGAGGACCTAGCTCAATATTAAGAGGAAGGTTGGGAAATTCCGGTTGTCCAAGAGAGCGAGTCAACGTCCCAAGCACAAGCAATTATGAGTATGGAGGCCCAGTGAATGCGTTAATGGAAATAACCGCCCGTCTTGATAAGCATGTGAAAGCAGTCCGAGAATTTACGCTTCGAAAATCACGACAAGATGAATTGAAGACATAATGTTGACATTCGTCAACAACCAAGAGAAAGAAATCTGACAACTCGAAGCTCACATGAGAAAAACCCACGACACTTTCTTGGAACTAGCTGACAACTTCATGATGAAACTCCGTGAAGAAATTGCAAAGAACAATATACCTAGAAAGATAAAAAAAAGTATACGCGATACCGGAGCTCGTGAGTATAAATCCTGAGCCCTCTTCAGTCTCAACAAATGAGACAGTTCCTCTTAAAGACTCACCATTTGGCAAGAGCTCGTGTCTCAACACTCCTTGCATAAAAGAAATATTTCCTAGAGACATGTTCATTGGAAGGGTTCAAGTTTTACTTCCCAATTTCCATAACATAAGGAAACGTTCTTTTGGGTTTAAACCAGGTTTATTAGGTCAAGATGGATCCTTAACTAAGAATCTTTTGAAGTTGATAGAAGATGATCCATTTTTAGGAGAGAGATTTGATTCACCCGCTACACCAATAGAATTAGGTAAGGTTATAATGAATGGAGCACACTCCTTGGAACATATAAATCACCCATCACCCTCTCCTCACGTAGCAAATTTCCACCCTAAGGGTGTGTATTGCTACTATCACCCGCACTTAAACTTAAGTATAGGAAAAACTTCCCCTTTATCTGTTAAATAAGGGTAGAGTCAGGCTCGTGACTCGAACAAAAACAAGCGCTTCGTGGGAGGCAACCCATGCTTAATTGTTTGCTTGTTAGTGTCATATATCTTTTATTAATTGTTTATCCTCATGTTTAAATTTGTAAAAATGCTTTATTTTGTTTTTAACCTCGTCTTAATTGCATATAAAGGTATTTTACATAAGGGATAAGTGTAGGGAGGATTACACACGTTTTCAAAAGAAACGTAAACATGAGAATAACAATTAACTAAAAGATATTTATGTTTGTTTGTTCGAGTCAAATGCTTGTATCAAGTCATAATGGATGTTTTTGCGAAATTTTCCAGTTCTAAAGATGTAAATTTTCCATTTTTTTTTGAGAAAATCGCACCGCTTTTGTCGGGATAACTTTGGCGTCAGATTGCAACTGACGGCGTCGTGAAAGGAGTAAAACATCAGTTACTTTTTCTCGTTTCGAGCTACTTATAAATTTTGGAATTTTCCAGTCTTAATTTTCTTAGAAGTGCAGTAAACATCCATTCCACAAGCATTATATCCTAGTTTAAATCGAGTCTTATATATATTATTCCACGATTTCTGCGAAGGTTTCGTTGTTTTCTTCAAGTGTGCGGGTTTAGTTTGTCAGAAGAAGTTACATAAGATTGGAAGGAGCTTTTCACGCAATAATTCTTCTTGAAAAGTTTAACCACCACTTTACGGATCCTACCGAGCTAATCGGGAGTATTAGTTTCTTCGTTTTTAATTACCTTCCATTATCATAACTTTGATACTTCGGGAACATTGGGGACAATGTTCGGTTTAAAGTGTAGGGAGGAAAATAAACGGAACTTTGAAACTATGCTTATCCTTGATTATTTGCTTTGTCCAATTGCATTGCGTAATAAACCATGAGAAAATTTCGGTTAGGGTAATTTTGGCACCAAATTTAAAATTTTCATGACATATAGGAGTGGGCCATTAGTCTTAACAAAAGCGTCTCATGGATAGGAAGTTATATGACTAGCACAAAACCCTTTACCACTTAAATTCCACAAAATGTGAGGATCGCCTTAGATTAGTAGGAATTAAAGCATTCATCTTCAATGCTTAGAGTGTGAACCGGTAGTATATTAGATTCTAGAACTTGTTTTGTGATGCATTCCGAGATCGCAAGTGAGGCTACACTTGTGTAGTTAGGAATAACTAAATGATAAGAGGCATTAGGATAACCCTTGTTTGATACTCGTAATATAATTACTTCTTCCACATCGGTTGAGTAATTCTCCCACACCTTTGCGTTGTACTCATCTTTAGTACACGATACCCTAGTTAACCCTCGAGCCTATCCTTTTCATGGTTCTCGTGATGTTTCGGTTTTCAAAATATCAATGAAAAGCATTGTTTGCACCCCACCCCAAATATACACCCAAATCGCCTTAGCCTACCCCTTATGCACTCACTTTTAGTGCAAATGTTTGTTATCACCCTAAACCCATAGTTCAATTATCTAGTTGCTTGCATAAGTTGCTAAGTCGAGTCATATCCTTTGTATCTGATTTTGGGACGATTGGGATTCATGGGAAAAGTTAAAGTTTATGAAATGACGGGAAGGGCGTTAAATTCAAATTCCCTTTGTTTGCGTAATAATGTACCCCAAGTGTTTTGATCTTTTCAATTCGGGTCAAATTAGTGTTAGAATAATAAAAACTCAAGTGTAGGGATGTGCCTATAAATCCCTATCATTTTGATGTTACCGTAGAGGATGGTAGAGTAAAGTGTATAAAAAATAAAAAAAAAAAAAAATAAAAAATAAAAAATCGAAAAAATAGAAAAGAGAAAAGAAAAAAAAGAGTGTAATTAAAAAAAAAAAAAAAAAAAAAAAAAAAAAAAAAAAACATACGGGCTACCATCCTACATCTATCCTTTAAATTTATGTTTGTTTATTTCGTTACCTAGAGTTTTAGAGTTTCGAGTCTTGGCTTAGCAACGCCATTCTTCATATGCATTTAACATAGAGATTTTGACTTGCCACCACTAAATAGCCTATCCCACCAAACCCTTGTTTCCCTACCAGAACCTAACATTACAACCCTTTAAAGACCTCTTTGATAGTCTTTCCTAGGTGCTTACGCCAAAGCGATGGAGGTTTGATCTATTCTCAAGCCTATGGTAATCTATGTACTAGGACCGGTTAATGAGTGTTTATCTTCCATTTCTATTTGTTATATTTCATATATACACCGAGAGAGATGTGAGTACCCAAACACCCCATGTGAGGTGCTAGTATGTAATTTCCGTGCTTGTTATGACTTTTATGGGGCTTATATGTGTTGTGGACCGTTTTGAATTAATGCTTCATGACCCTAACTTATAAATTACATGGCTAAAGCACATTTGCTTGAGGACAAGCAAATAACAAGTGTAGGGATATTTGATAAGGTTTTAAAGGTACCATTTGAGGGTCGTTTAAGCCCTTATTTGATCACTTTTGTATCCGTTATTGCTTAATATCGTTCCTTTTCACTTTTAGGTCTCTTGAAGGCAAAATCTTTGGAATGGCACTTATTTGGACGAAAAGGCGCGAATATACTGAAGAAAATGGCCAAAGTCAAAATCGAGACACTCAAAGCTGAAAATGTAAGGCGGCGGCGTCGGTGTTAATGCGGCGCCGTCGGAGGATTTTTGTGACGATCTGAAGCCAAAACCATATTTTCAAGTGGCGACGTCGGGCTTTAAAAGAGTAGGCCGTTTTACTGGACGGCCTAGATGCCACCTAGACGGCGTAAGAAGTCAAGAGGACGGCGTCACGGACATAAGGTGGCGCCGTCTCAAGGTTAACGTGGCCAAGACGAAACCCTAATGACGGCGACACGACGGCGCCACGAAACATAAGGTGGCCGTCGCATATGTAATCTTATATATAGAATCCGAATTTTTCGGTTTAGGGAGAGTCTTTTGAGTAAAACCTAAAACCGAACCTAAGGTGTCTTGTACCGTATTTTAGGGTTTTAAACCTATCTTACATCAAGATAAGTATTTACTTCATTAATTCAATTATGTCTTTGATTATTTGTGTGTGCTTGCATGTTCTCCATGTCCCATTAATTTATTTGTGTGTTTGCTTAGGAAGTATGAAACTTAATTATTGAATATTGATTGGTTGTTTCTTATCTTAGTTGATTAATGATCTAGTAATGCGATAGGTCATTCGTTGTGTACTTAATGCTTGATTCATCTTTGTGAACCTTAGAATATGATTACACGAGTAGTTGTAGGCTAAATTATCCAAAGAGTGCCTTAGAGTAAGAGTTTATCATCCTAGTGGGTTTTGTAGATGAGACCCTTTGGTAAGTTCAAAGAGTTAGGGAGAAACGCATACCCTACAACTTTAGACACACAACGCAACTAAGAATAAGGACGTGACAACTCAACCATCAATAGGAGATAATTAAGGAGTAGTATAACCTAAGTAAACACATCTTTAAACTATCATACGAGCACACATTAATTAGACATAGACTCCACAACCTTAGTTTAGATAATTAGATAATAGTAGAGTAATCGGTTGAAATACCAACCCCCAAATCGAATACCCGAGATTCGGTACCTTTCCATTTCATAAAATATAAAAATACAAAAATAATCTTCCTCAACCTTAACCTTAGCGCGGTAACTTCTTACTAGCATTCCTATTCCCCAGAGAGCGATATCAATACCGTGGCTTACCTAATTACTACACTACAACGATTAGGTTCACTTGCCTAGGGTGTTATAAAACTTTCTCGAAGAAAAGAAAGTTTCCTTGACCCCGAGCGACGCGTGTAGCGTTATCGAGAAACCTATAACCAAGTCCTTTTGAGAGATCATTTATGGTCTTTGAAGTTCAAGTGATTGAGACGGCGATGCCATAACCATGACTTTGTTTTCAAGCCTTTGACAACAAGCAAATTGGAGAAGACTTCATCATATCTTCGATAGAGATGGTGTATAGATTTGAACCACATGTTCCTCTTAAAAGTTTTTACCATCAAGTTCTCTAACGAAACAAGTATGTTTTAGAAGGCCACTTCTAGATCGAATCACGAATTGACCGACATAGAATAAGTTATGACCAAGACCTTCAACGAATATACCACGGAGATAACACTATCACCGACAAGTCTCCATAACCCATAATTTCACCGAAATGATCATTCCGAATCTAACGATCCGATAAATTTATTTACAAAGTTCATGAGCCGTGACCGGTCTCCAATCATATGCTTGGAATAGCTTTGAGTCCAGGTACCACGAAACGATTTGAACGATCTGCAATTGCACGGACAAGAATGGATAATCGGATAATTGGGATCCCATGCAAGAATGGGTTCCATTTGGTTAGTAATGATGATTAGAACACCGCATCGAGTAGAAACAATGGAATCATCGGGATAGATGCAATGCTAGTGTCCGTATTTGACCTACTCAAAGTATGTTCACTTTTAAAGGAATAGTTCTACGGTAGGCATCCATTTCTAATGGGCATTGATCTAGATAATTTAGGGCACATCTCATTAAGATTGAATTTGCGGCGGTGGGTATCCACCGATAACCTATGTTACTAAATTTCCTTCCTGTGGGTTTCAATGTTTTCTAACCTTCTTTCGCCATTGCTTTCTAGCCTTCTTAGCTTGATTTTTGTATTCACTATCTTAACAGGGGCATTTAGCAAAGATTAATCAACTCATTCACACCACATTCATGATTAGTAATGAAACCAAGCAATCATCATTACATGTTTTGCAAAAAGTAGCGAATTCGAATTAATTCTGATGAAGCTTATAGCTAATACTAGAATAAACACGATTCGTTTTATTCAACTCAAACTTAATGTTCCTAGGGTGGTCTTCTACTTTCTTCCATTGCACATTCTTAGCTTGCGAGGTCTATCTTGCTTTGTATTGCTCGAAGGCTTTGACCCGCTTGCCTTTGTGTCCTTTGAATACTCTGTAGAGGAATTTTGGGAACATTAGTTGGTTGGGTTACCTTGTGCATTCTGAGTTTAGAAGTCTTTGGGATCCGAGCTAGTTGAAGGCACATTAAAATTCACTTTCTTAATGCTAGGCATAGAAGTGCTGGGATCTGAACAACTAGACGGCATATTAAAATTCACTTTCTTAATGCTAGGCATAGAAGTGCTGGGATCTGAACAACTAGACGACATATTAAAATTCACTTTCTTAATGCTAGGCATAAAACAAGGTATCACAGCTTTACCTTTTTCAAGAAAAGAATTAGGACAGGTTGCTCTTAAACATTCTAACAACTTTTGAGATCGTTTGGCCTGAATGCAAGCAAACCTAATTTCTCTATCTAGTGGCTCATTTATGAAATCCTCTTCTACGATCTCTCGGAGACATTCTAGACTATCCTTAAGGTAAGCAAAATAGTTATAAACCCAAGTTCGTTATTTCTAAGATGAGGAGGAATGTATTTAACAGTCACAATATATTTAGAGTCTGCAGATGACTTTGATGCAACATTCTCATTAAAGACAAGTGGCATTTTCCCTTTTACCTGACTCATCAGATTCTCAATTTCTTTTTATAAAGACGTTATTATTTCGTTGTTTTTGTCACGAGTGACTTTCACTGAATCATATAACTCTTTAAAGTGTTGTTTCACCTTTTCATTTTCTTCTAGAAAACTCTCATTTTCCTTTTGTAGAACATTAACCAAGTTTTGAAGATGAAAACTCTGAGAACTTTGAGAATCTAAAGGAGGAGGCATTTGGGAGCCTGTCACATTGTTCTTTTCACCCTTTAATTGTGAAATTTGGGTTCTCATTTTTCTGATCGTGTTACAATGAGCTCAATCTGCTCATCACGTTCTTGATTTCAAAACTCGCATCAAATTCAGGAGCATCTAAGGATGTCTTGATATTTGAGGTTTTAACATTTTCTTTTAGATGTTGATATTTTAATTGCAAAGCAAGATGCTCAACTTCAATTTAGAAAAGCTGTTTCACCAGGTTATCATGATCATCCCGTTCAAATGTTTCATGTAATTTAGAGTTAGTTTTCTCAAGCTCAATGACACGATCATGGGAGACTTTCGAGCAACGAGATAATTCATGAAATTGAGATGCATTAATTGAACAATTTGTGGCGATGTAAACACATCTTGAGTGATACATTGAAATCGATTCTCATTTAAGGTATGCAAGTTTTCCTCTCAATCTCATTATATTTTAATTCTCGCTCATAGTCATTGACCTCAATTATAATTGCATCAAATTCTTTTTCCATTTCTTTAATATCCAATCCATCCCTTTTAAGACTCTCAAATTGACCTTTTAATTGTTTAAAGAAAGGCATGACCTCGGTTAAAT
The DNA here is from genome assembly GCA_022545495.1 of Chrysanthemum lavandulifolium. NCBI lineage: Eukaryota > Viridiplantae > Streptophyta > Magnoliopsida > Asterales > Asteraceae > Chrysanthemum > Chrysanthemum lavandulifolium. The sequence continues at coordinate 82,148,591 of CM040238.1, read as the reverse complement.
AGCATTCTTTAGTTTGCTCAAACCCTCTCCCTTGATTATCCCATGGGGTGTGATCCTTTTCTTACACGTCTTCTCAAAATCAACAAATAATTGATAAATGACATCTTGTTGATTAAGGTCTTGCTCTTAGTGGAATAGATCTAGGAACTAAATGCATTGGTGTATTGGGGATACATGTGGCGTGGAAGCATTCTCCTACATGGGGATTCATTCAACAAACTCATCACTTTTTCATGTCCATATCCTTTTCCAAACACTTGTTCGTGGGGTCATTGTGTTTGAGGTCTAAACTTTTTAAATGCAATCCAATAATCCTTAGCATAGTTGGGTGTTTTATAAGCGATTTTCTTTTCTATGCATGAAGGGCTCTTAAGTTTTCATCCAATTTCTTTCTAGTGACTTCTTCTAACCGCCTATCTTCCTCGGTATTCTTAGCGCAACTAGGTTTCTGTCTAGGCTTAAGGATTTCATTGCCATCATAAATTACCTTCACGCTTCTCTAGCTTTCTTACAGGCCTCGGGGTTTGGTTCATCAACTAATGCAACACTATGTTTGTCACTTAGAACTCTATGCTTAGTGATCATGTGAGCGGTCAATGGTGTTTCCTTGTCACGTACAATTTGTTTTCAAGTTTGTTTTCAAAGTTTTTAGGTTGGAAAATTCATTTAAAAGTTTTGATTCCTTAGCATTAAATTCACCTTAAGCACTTTCACATTTTCTTGAAGTTCTTGTTTTGCTTAGCCATTTTATTAAGCTTTTCTTTTAAGGAATCTAGCTCTTGTTTTAGTATTTCTTCCCTAAAGTTACTTTTTCTAATAATTATGCGTATTTGGTCATCCATTTCCCGCTTCACGAGTGGTTAACTCAAACTTAGCGCGTTGTTCTTAAATGGCAACTTGTTCTTTATAGGCATTAAGTTCGAGATAACGAGAATCATCGAGGCACATGGGTGAATTCATTAAAAACATAGCCATCATTGACCGCAAGATGCATCACTTTGTTCAATCACACTTTCACTTTGGATCACATATTGATCATATGGGACAATATCACTATTACCCATATTAACAATATCTGCTTCACAAGTTTCATGTGATTGCACTTTATCATGTATCTTTTGCTCATCAACTTCATCATATAATTTTAATACCTCGAGATGATGGATTCTTTGGATGGACCGACTTGCTTAGATGATGAGACCTTAGGAGAGACCATTGGAGAGATGCTAGCTATGAAGATTATGCAGGCGATGGGTTCATCATCGACATCGAGTCATATGCATCACAATCGGCAACGAAAGACATTTTGATGATTGTGACCTATTTCTGAATTGGTTGCTCATCCGCATCTGCATCATAAGTCTTAGCATTCCCTCGCAAGAAATAACAACTCCTCTTCATCCAAAATCGCACCATTGTCCCGAGCTTGCACAAGCAACATCTTGTCTCAAGTATTACGCATTTGAGGCGTTTTGGAGATTTGCGATTCCTTGCAATGTGTCCATCACCACCACAGTTGTAGAACTTGATTGGCTTTACTTGTCCCTGATTGTCATTTCTCCCGATTACGATTAGCCACATACCTCCACCTAATCCACCTCTTCCATGTTCATCACGCCTACCTTGAACTAGTTGCACCATAACTTTTCCATCTCGACAACAACATGATTGTGTAGATTGGATGCGATTCGATCTCATTGTTAGTGTGAAGACTGTTGGTATGTGGATTGAGGGTCAAGTTTTGTTTAACCATAAGAGCCGCTTGATTGATGAAGTGTCCCATGACGCATCAACATCGACTTCTTGAACCTCGGATCGGAATGAGTTTGTGATTACCATTACCCAGTGGGTATGACTTGAGAAGCTTTGGTGGTAATTCCAACATTTGTGTAAAAGGTCGTTGAGTCATTTGATGAGCTTGATTCTCCTATTTAGATTTGGCCGATCAATAATCATTCCGTGACAACTCGTATTTCGGTCATTTCAAATTTACTATTCATCTCGAATTTACTATTCACCGGTTACTATTCAAAATTTTACTATTCACCGTTTGAGTCGAGTAATATTCGAGAACGTGTTTCAAAATTTACTATTCACGAAACACTATTTATTCTCGGAGAAAATCACTATTCATGCTTCACTATTCATCGTTTATCGAAACTAGGTTTACGGTATCAAATCTGCCGTAACCTTAGTGGTTTAGTCATGAATTCATGAACATATCATCAAGGACATTTCATATAGACTAGGTTTAGTCTACATATCATTAGCATCATTATCATCATATTAGTTCATGCATGGTTTTGCATTTTACATTAAACGATAATTCCTATTAAATAAACGCTATCGCGTAATTAATTATTTTGAACATTTGATCCGACACTTCCAAAAATTATCCGATATATTTTTATACTCATATTAAGATTATAAAAATAATATTATTAGTTTACCCGGTGTTTTAAATTTATTTTGTATATAAATCGTTATATTTATATAATTACGACGGTTTTCGTAAATACGACACGATAATTATTATTTCACTCAATTCTTGAGAGAAATGTATTTTTATAATTTGTATGACTTCAATATATTTTATTTTGATCCGTTAAAATTTATTTTTAGCTAACGCTACCCTAATTGCTTAATTATGTACACAAGTTACCAATTATCCTTAAATAATTACACATTTACTCTACACTTACATACTAAAAAAAAAAAAAAAAAAAAAAAAAAAAATTTACACATGCCTACTATAATTCTATGTATGTCGACATACATTAGGTGACTCACACACCTTTAGTACAAATATCCTAGATAAAACTTATACTTGTGTATATTATATTAACTATAAGGCAACACATACATACATAACAATCATAGTGTAAGAAAAAAAAAAATATATCCTCTCATCCATTTCACTCATCAACCGGCCATAAGGAGATCAAGGAAAGGAGGTCAAAATTTTTTCAAGTCAAGTTAAATTCACAACCTTAGCATACTCTTAAGTAAGGTTTTGGAATAAAAACCTAGGGTATATAGGATAAACCCTTGTTCTTTAAACCTCATCACACGGTTAGAGGTTGCGCCTCATTTCAGTATTGCTATTATATCATCATAAACATTGCATCAGGTGAGTCATAGCCCCTACTCTTTTAATTGTTTTGAATTACTTTTGGGGGAGATACATGCTCAACTATTTTTATGACAATCATGATTATTTGCAAACTATATGTTTATCTGAACTGAATGTTTAGTCATATTCTATATCATAAATCATTGAACTAAATGTCGTGGTATAATCATTGAACTAAATGTCTTGGTATAATCATTGAACTAAATGTCTTGGTATAATCATTGAACTAAATGTCGTGGTATAATCATTGAACTAAATGTCTTGGTATAATCATTGAACTAAATGTCTTGGTATAATCATTGAACTAAATGTCTTGGTATAATCATTGAACTAAATGTCTTGGTATAATCATGGAACTAATGGTCTTGGAACAATTTGAAACAACACTCATATGTGTTATGTCAATTAACTATTAATACATTAAATTACGCACTATTATGTGAATTCATTTGTCATCATGCGCTTGAACATAAACCATACACATTTTGGCAATGGGTTGTAAACACACAGTTGCAAGTTTTGTATGGGCGGAACTTGGGCCGAGTGGATTTACAATGCCTTTCTTTGCATGAACATTCTTTAAAGGCTTTACATTTCAACACAAACTCTATGAACTCGGTCAACCTTTGTGTTGACACTTTTTAGCATGTTTTATCTCGGTATCTAAGGTATTCACTTCATGGCATGCATGTGGACATATCATAGAGTCAGCGGTGACGACGCGTCTCACTTGGGTTTTATGAACTTTAAAACATCGTTTGAATTGTAACAAACTTATTTACGCAAGTTGAATTTTATTTGGGACCTATACTTTGTAAACTCGATTATTTTATTAAATCAAGCGATGTATTTTCCAAACGACACTTTAGGTCGTTCGATATATTGATTGTGGTGCTATGACAACAACCCCAGAATTCCATTCCGGCTGAAAGCAGTAATTTGGGGTGTGACACATTCGCTCAAACATGGCATGTCTCTCATTCACGAAGCAAGAAGGCATCTGATTGCTCATAGTTGGTGTTCTTTAATCCTTTGGTTAGCTTCACGAGGTGACAAATTTGTGCCATTCGGATTCATGTTGTTTACAAACTTTGAATTCAATTTGAATATTTGGCATGGTCATTTGATATTCCTCATATCATTCACAAGCTTGTGGAATCTCACGTAATATTCATAGACACTTTCTTCCGGTTTCATCTTAAAGTGCTCAAATTCATCATCTGTTGTGATTCTCTGTCTTCCTTAGTTAAATCGAGCCAGAGAAGCATCTTGACATTATCCCAAACCGCCTTGGCGGTGTTGTGATTGATAAGCTTGTAGATATCTTTTGGAAGACCACGAGTATAATGTTTGAAGCCACGATATCGACATCGAATCTCTTTTTCTCCTTATCATTGAGCTCATCATCGTCTTTAGTGCATCCAATCCAAAGATCATTGTTCCATCTGCGGAGGTATCAATTATGTCTCTTGTAGTCTCAATCGATAAGGTCCTTCATCAATTGATTTGAGAATGTTGACCCCATTTTCTTTTCCCAAACAAGACAACTGATTCTTTGAGCCCATGAGTCATAATCGCCTCTGTCAAGCATGGGTGGGCGAGTATCTTATCCGGTAAGCTTGGCGTCCTCGGCTCTGAAGAAAGCGATAGTAGGCACGTTGTTTGACATGATAACAAGTTCTACGGATTTTACTATTCTTTGATTAAACACGGAAATTGATTCTTTCACGGATTTTACTAAACCAAAAGAACAACCGTAAAATGTAGCACGAAGAGGTGACAAGTCTCAATAGACAAGTAGCTAAACAATCAACTCGCTTTGGTATCAACTCATAAAAGCGGTCAACTCGCTTAAAAGACAAGTCGCTTAAAGAAACAACTAAGCAATAGCCAAATCGCATCAGAGACAACTCGCTTAACCACCAAGTCGCTTAAACCAACTCACGACAATACAACTCGCTTAATAGCCAAGTCGCTTTAAAACACAAGTCGCTTAAAGAAACAACTAGCTTAATAGCTAAGTCGCATATACCAACTCGCTGCTAATACAACTCGCTTAATAGCCAAGTAGCTTATACCAACTCGCTTTCAATAACAAAGCAACTCGCTTCCAAGAAATGCAACACCGTGGCGCAACTCGCTTCGTACACTTTTCAAAAACAACCACTTTATCAATCAAAAACAACCAAACCACAATGATTTAAGCCTTCCAATTCAAAACCTAAACACATATGATGATCCTAAACACAAAAGTACAATCAAAATTCAAACTTTAACACTAGAAATTGTCCAAATGATTCAAACTCTCCTAAACACTTATAACCACAAAAACCTTATGAAATCCACCAAAACAAAGATCATGAAAGATGAGTGATCAAACCATGGCTCTTAATACCAATTGTAAGATATAGGATTTCACAAACACATCACACCATAATCATATGAGGCGTTAACAAGGTTTAGAGAGAAAGTTCTAGAGAGAGAAAGGGAAGAGAGTTGGGAACTATGTGAAACAAAGAAAAATGGTATTGAAGCTCAACCCTCTACCTTGGGAGGTAGAGGTATTTATAGTCTTACAATAAGCGCCACCTATGGGGCATGTGGATCGGGGCATACAGTGGTAAAGACCCGTCCGTCCTCCACGGTTTTACTTAACTAACTTCTTACTAATATAAAATAATTACGACTACGAGCTTTCTAATGATTACATATACTTGAGGTGACCGACACTTTAATGATGAATTTTCTAATTCCTAACAAGGACTTCGCTTTATCGATTCAAACTTGTCCCGCCTTATCCCGCTCATTCTTGATCTTCATTGCCTTGATCTTCTACTTTAGTTTGTCTTGATGTAAGTAGTTGGTGAGGGTTTCGGATTCGATGAGTTATTGTCATCACTCACTAAATCCACCATCTTCTTCTTGACTCGGTCTTCACCCTTAAGTTCCGCCTCTGAGTGGAGAAACTTCTTCTTAGCCTCTTCTTGAGTATCCGAAGATGGCTTCTTGAGAGACTATGCACTCGGTGACCATTAGTGTTTAACGGTCAAACACTTGGGGTATTTTATATTCAAATCCTAAATTTAAGGGGTTTGGGTATTCACTGAACCCAATAGTAATGAAGAAGTGGTTTTCTATTTATAGGCAAAAATGCCTCTGACCCGCTGGATCCGGCGGATCTCTTACAAAATGGATCCAAATGGATCTCTTTAAAAGGATCCGCCATTGTAATCCAGGATCGGCACACTGTCTGATCCGGATTTTGGGTTACAATTCCAGGTTTTGGGTCATGGGTTTGGGTTTTTGGGTCATGGGTTTTGGTTCTTGGGTCATGGGTAATAGTTGGGTCATGGGTTTTGGTTTCTTGGGTCATGGGTACTAGTTAGGTCATGGGTTTTAATAAGATATGTTTTATTTAAAACATTTGTATATCAATCCTAGTTTACAGGAAATGTAAGTAATAAATGTTACTTGAAGATGTTTTAGAAAAATGATTTTGACTTTATGTAACTTATTATACTAGATGTATTATCATTAAGTATTTGGTAAAATATTAGTTTATCATAATGAGTTAAAAACTATTGGCTCGAAAACTTACGTATTATATTTTTCTTGTTAAAATGATTTTATGTTTGTTATCAATAAAACATATAGAGATCGTAAAATACCAATAAACGTTTTTATGATTTATTTATAATAACAATCTCTCCCTTTTTGTTAATGACAAAACATTAAAATTATTTTAAGTAAAAAATAAAATTTATAAATTTTAAGTTTGAAATTTTACTCTTTCTCCCTTTTTGTCGAAAACAATTAATCGAAGAAACTAACTTGGATAAAACAAGAATAAGTCAAATGGAAAGATGATTAATAGACGTACAATATTGCTCATTTGCAATGCTTCCCCTTGACGAAAGCTCCCCCATAATAAGGGCGTCAAGTATTCCAAGTGAATTTTGAAAATCTATAAAAAAATGGGTTAGAATGAAAGCATAAGATATGATAATGTGCAAAAATTAAGCTTAAAATATCTCAGAAACATTTTTGGGTGCCTCGTTTCGCCGGATCAATTTAAAAAGGGATCCGCCTTTTGAAATCTAATGGATTCAACTATCTAATGAAATAAACATGAGTTAACAAAATAAATAAGGACAAAATATTAAGAAGGCTATAAAAGAAGTAACATCAATAAACTTAAGGCAAAAGATAGCATAAACATTAAAAGGATGTAACAAACAAAAAGAGAGGTACAAAACGACCAACCAATAAAACTAAGAATACGGCCTAACATTTAAGAAATTCTAAAACTAAAACTAGAGAATTATGGACAAGAGTGACCACTTGTGCTTGCACTTCTTTCCAATGATCTTAAGGGTGATTTGGTTTGTTGATGTCATCTAGACGATCAAGAAGGTGATAGAACATGAAACGCGTTTCATCACATAGGTTATGAACCAATGTTTGAATGTGTTCACAACGGTTGCAAGAGTCTTCATGGCTTGGGGGTTATGGTGAAGGATCCCCGATCCACATAGAATGATCAAGAGGGAAAAATGTGTTTGTTGGACGCAAGTGTGATGTTGAAGGAGGTAAGTGTGATGTTCATGGAGGAAAATGTGATGGTTGTGGATTCACAATTGATGTTGGTGGAGGCATGCGTGTTGGTAGAGGAGGCAAGGATGTGTCAGTATCCATATTGTCGGGTAATGAAGGTGGTTCTCTAGTCATGGAGGCAAATGTTGGTAGTGGTGGTGGATTAGTTGATCTTGGAGGCAAATCTTCTAATGAGTTCATGAATGGATGTGGTGAGGTATGAGGTGTATCAAAGGTAAGTTGACGCGGTTTAATTGAAGAAACTAGTGGCGGTTGTATGGTGGTAGGAGTGATTTGAGGTGTTGATTCAATAGGTGATGGTTCAATTTTAGGTGTTGTAGTTTGTGGAGCAAATGTTGGTGTTGGTTCAATAGGAGGGGAAGGAGGAGTTTTGATGTGATCATTTGAAGGATCCTTAATGGGTGAAGATTCGGTTGATGAAATCTCATAGACTATACGAGCGGTTTTGCGAGGAGGGATTCTAGTTTACAAACATGCACTAGAGGATTTTGTCATGGTGAAGAGTGTTTGGAAGATGAGTAATCAGCTGAGAATGGCGATGTTTGAGTGAAATATTGAAGGTACAAACACAAGGGATTAAGTAGTGAAGACTCATGCAAAATCTTAAATGCAAAAACCACTAAAATCCTCCAAAATACAATCATTTGCATGCAAATCTCAACTAACAAAATTGCAAGTTACTAGGAAGGATCATTTAACGCAGTGTTGATTGTAAGAGTGGACAAAAGAGAGTTTTAAATTCAAAAATCCTTTTTTAACTGTCTCTGTAAGCCCGGATCCGCCGGATCCCTTTCAAAAAGGATCCGGCTAGTGTTAGCAAATGGATCCGGCTACTGAGCCAAAAAAATATATACAAAATTTTGAAAATATGAATTCCTATCCTATGTAGGTTCATGATATGAGTGTAAAAGAGTGTCCTAAGAGAAGGAAAACTAGAACACTCAAAATTTTTAGAGAGAGGGGTCAATGATAGTTTTTATAGAAAAAGGTGAACCAAAAAGAGACTAATAAATGATCAAAATGATGTCTAATTGACTTTAAGAGTAATAAATTGTGATAAGAAGTTGGAATAGATTAAAAAAAAGAATAAAAAAATATCATAAAAATTATAAGATATAAAAATTAAATCCAAGGCAATTTAAGGATCAAAAGAAGGAGAAAACATTTATAATAAATGTCAACAAAATTAAAAATAAGTGGAGCACAATAAGTGACAGAAAGTATAAGAATAAAAATGGGAAAATAGTAAGTGCAAGACAAATGAAAAATAAAAAGCACTCTAGAAAAATCCTAAGTCAAGCATAAGAGGGAATAGGATTTAACAAGTCTGAGAGTAGCTAAAACATAATAAAATGATGTAATGAACTAATCTAATAAGGTCGATGAAGATAGAACTTAAAAGACAACAATATGATGTATGTATTGTCGGATTTGCCGGATCCTTTTCAAAAGGATCCGGCCCTTGTAAACCAAGGGATCCGGCTCCTGAGACATAAAAAAAGACAGTGGGCTCGCCAAACTACTAAGAACCTATCGAAGCTCAAAACTAATTATTCTGATAGTGAATATAGGGCATTTCTAGTCTATGACAGAAAAAGGAAGCAAGTATAATGAACAAATAAGCAATCAAAAGGGATAAAAACCAGCTTTCGATATATGATCAAAAGTGGTAAAATTTCCTAGTTAGAGGTTATATGGCTACATATGTTCAAAGTATTATCCAACACAAAAAATATTCAACGTACCACAAGTTAATACAGATAATACACAAGCATGATAAGTTTTAAAGACAAAATATGATAATTGTTTTAACCACATATGACCAAATCACAACATCTATACCACCCTCTTTACTTCTTCTTACTTCCCATAAGGAAGTGAGCGAGACACTAAAAAATTCTCTTTGTTTGCTTAAATTCTTCGACTTCTTTGGGAATCCGAGGAATTTGTTCCATGTAAGACACAAGATCAAGTTGATAGTTTCGATGGGATCGTATGGATCAACTTCAACTTCGTCTGAGGAGTAGGTGGGAGGATGAGGCCGTTTACCATCAACCATGAGTCTCTTTGCACGTCCTGTTAATATAAATAATGTCTAAAAACATTATTTCTATTTTTTCGACATCTCTGCATTTTGATAATAACAAACTGTAAAACCGTCTTACGTCAAAATTGATGTAAACAAGTTTTTAGTCGTAATATTCCATTTCGACGTAAATCACTCGAGGTAAGAACGAAAAAGTTTACAATTTGACAAATGATCAAATAATTAATTCATGTTCTAAACTTCATATTTTTAATGTGACAAAACATTTTTTCAAAAATATATTTTACAAATTATTTTTGAATTAAAAAGAAATGTTTTATTTGAGAAAATAAGTTTAAAAATCCCAAAAACTATTCCCCCCCCCCCAAATAGCTCCAAACATCCCCAAATAAAACTTCACCACTATTTTTTTGAGTGTTGAGTGCAGGACTGTGACTGTTAAATTTAACAGTACCGTCGACCAGAACGACTAATTTTTTCTTGCCTATAAATAGTGGACACGAATTATCATACAGAACTATATGAGTTAAATCCACCATTTCTAATCTTGATTCTTTGATCATTTAGTTACCATTTTTTGTTTAAGAGTGATACAATCATCCAACCAAGTGATCACCTTCATTCATCTAGTAGCACAAGAGAAGAACACATCGTATCAAGAAGATACAAAGTGTTGTAGAGCTAGCGTAGTGTACTCGTAACATTTGTTACTTACTTGTTGTATATCGGTATACATCAAGTTGTTCATCATATTGTTTAGTTAGACTGTGTTGATCATTGTGATCTTGTAGAGACCGGTAAGATCTTGTGTAGCTTGTGTCAATAGTGTGTAGATCGATTTGATCGTGTGTAGATCAGGTTGATCGTGTGAAGATTGGGTAGATCTTTTAGGTTGAATGATTTGCGAGAATATCTAGTAGATCATGAGTGAAATTGGTACTAGCTACATTAGTATTCGACATTTAGCTTAGCGTCGAAAATTATGATAAGCGACGTTGTACGGTTTTCTCCGCCTAAAAGGAGTTTGTTGACATAGTGCTTAGAACTTTTGAGTCGGGTACTCGGGGAGTGGAGTAGGGCTAAGAGGAGCTTCGTTACTGAACCACTATAACTCTCTATGTCTTGGTTTGATCTTTCCATCTCTTACTTTTATATCTCATAACATTTACTAGTTGTTTACTTTAGAATTGTTACAATGGTGTTTATATGCAATTCTTTAATTTTTACAGAAACTTGAATCAAAGTTTTTCAAAACTAAGTTTTACACGGAATTAAAAATGGTAAAACTATTCAACCCCTTCTAGTTTTCCACAATTGGTACCATAGCCACGCCAACCAAGATTTTTAAAATATATTGCATTTTAAAATTTGAATCGATCAATGGATTCCGACAAATACCAAGAAGTATGCAAAGACCACTACTTTTTGAAACCGATTGTTTTATCTATTGGAAAACAAGATTCAAAAAGTATGTGAAATCATGATGAGGTGTAATTTTGTACGTTTTAAGGGGTCATTTAGCCTCCAAACTCGTGCATATTTGATCATATATTGCCCTAAATTGTTTCTATTTGCATTATAAGTACTTGGGAAGAAAATACTAGAAATCACGATGTTTTTGGCTTATTTGGACAAGAAAACGAAAAAAATGACCAATTCAAGAAAACGTCACAGAAAAGGTGCTGTGACGGCGTCACAATTCCTAAGTGACGCCGTCACTTGTTATTAACGAAGATCAAGTTTTCAGAATTATCCAAGTGACACCTCAGTCTTTGGAGACGAATTCCTTCTAACAGCGTCAAGACCAAGATTACCAAGGTTGACAGTGTCACAACTTGCAAGTGACGCCGTCACAAGCTGATCAAGACTATCACAATATGTGCGTGAAGTAGTTGATACTGTTTTGGCCATATCTTCTGCATATGAACTCGGATTTGAGTCATTCAAAACAGCACACGAAGAGGACGAGAAGATCTACAATTTGGTGAAAAAGGGGTTGTAACGCCATCAATTTATAGTGTTGAAGCCTTCACATCGCTGCCGACAAAAAATCGGTCTATAAATATAACCTTATAACTTCATATTTTACAAGCCCTAACCCTAAGTCCGATTCAAGGGTTTAGGTAGGTAAAACCAAATTTATAGAAACCTTTTCATAATAGTAATGAAAATTATTACTAAATAGAAATGATTTAGATGAAAGATCTTAGTCACTGCTAATTACCCGATCATTTTCAGGGGAGCACTTTATGCAAGTCAAGATGTTTCAAAAACAAACTAATGAAAGCCAATGAGATCCCCTTTATACATAGCAGTTTTTGTATATATAGCAAAGGTGTGTCATAATCACAAACAAACTAATAAAAGTTAATGGTTATGCACAAAGCTAATTAGACGTGTTAAGGGGTTCGAAAGTGAGAGAACCTTAGAAGTATGGGAAAGTACATTTTCCAATTATTTTGAAAAGCCTATGGGCATTATTGTGGACATTTTCAACTTTCCTTCCATAGCCCATCATCACTTCTACTGAGTGATCGGGCAACCTACATAAGCAAAATATGATTGTTAGTAAAGGGAACCCAATTTGCATAGTTATTATTTTTTATTTATTATTATTTTTTTTAATCGGTACTCTACTTTGGAACGGGTTAATGAATGTGTTGATGACGGTTAGATTTTTGGTATGTGTTGGGTTATACTTTTTGCACCAAAGTATTAACTTTTCTTCTAAGAATAATTGGTATGTCCAAAGATTATTACAAGTACCGTATATTAAATATTTTCAGTAACGCTGTAATTTCTTGTATAAAACAATCATAGGTTCCAAATAGTATCAAAAATCAAACACTCAAATCACGGATTTAAGTTTTAGAAAGAGAAAGCTAAAAACAGAGAGAAGAGAGAAAATGTTGGAACTTTATTAAATCAAATCTGCAAATAATAAATTCTTATGGAGAAGGGTTTATATACTTCAGATAATATGCTTAATGGGCCTCCATGGGCCAGCCTGTTGGGCTAAACTATTACAACATAAGTTCAAAACATATCTAAGAATCTAAGATCACCATTTTAATGCTAGCAATCTCTCCCGTGATCTTACAAAATGCATTGAAAAGTTATGAGTGCATATCCTCTAAAACATTGAAAAATTTCGAGTGCATAACTTAATCTAATATAATTTATCATTGTTGAAAACAAAAAACAAGAAGAAAAGCCGGTGATTTTGACGTCATCTGTCTTAGAGACAAAAAAGATAATGATATGTAGGTCAAATAGTCTAATGGACTTTATATTTCTACTGCCCAATTGATATGTAATATTTAGACATTCAAGTTTGAGTCCACAATGACCCATATCCTCTCACGAATTTCCAACCCACTTAAAAATACACATCACTTTGAAGTATACATCACATGTATATGTTTTAAGATTTTACGTCTGTTTCCTTTATTTTAATTGGATTTATGTTCATTTTTTAGGATTTTTTTTTATAATATAAAGGTTTAAATTTGAGAATTAGGATTTATAATAATGTTTCTTTCAGTGTTAGAGCAGACGGTAAGGCTTCAAAAAACACGCCAAATGCAGCCCAAAAGAACCAATGGCATGCCAACATTGTACCAGCCAACACGCCAATAAGATGCCAAATGAATTTGAGCCAATTGAATGGCTCACGCCAAAGGTATAATTGTGTGTTTTTTTTGTTTTTTGTTTTTTTTATTGTGAGTGAGGGATATTTTTAGTGATTTTTTTGGACCCAATAATATGTTAGTAGTGTCTTATGAGGGAGGGTGTTTTGGTTATTGGTGTGTTATTATGGAGGTGATGAGGTGGCGCTGAGGTGGCGTACCAATAACGTGTTAAAGGTTCTTCCCTCACCTTGTGCTCTTATATTACCTAGAAAACGTTAAAAAAAAAGTGAGACAAAAATGTTTTTGGAAAACCCGACCCATAAGTTTTGACCCTAGCCAAAACTTTTGGCACCCATAATTTGACCCTAGCCCAAACTATTGGGCCTAATTTTTATTTTATTTTTTTTAAAATTTTTTTTCCCTTACATACATACTACATTGGATTCCTAAATCCGCCAGTGGCGATGTTGTACCACGGACCCATGTTTCATCTAATAGAAAACGCATTAAAAAGGCCTCAATAAGGACCATTAAATTGAACGTATTACTTTGCTTCAAAAAAAGTTTTCTTCATCGTAAAATTTCCACCACCTACAGTTTGTGAGCAAAATATAAATGCTCACTCTTATGCTGTTGTTTATGGTAGCTATGACTTTATCCCAAACAGTTCAAGTGAGTTTGTTGGAATCCGAGAACCACTTCAAAATTAATGTCCTCTAATGCTTTCGAGCTTGATTAAAAATGATCTACGGGCCTTGAATTCCGAAACTCCGAATTAGGAAATGGCTTGATCTAGGGGTGTTCATCGGTTCGGTTATCGGTTTGTTCGGTTAATTTTTTTTCCTGGGTATAACCGAAAACCGAACCGAACCGAATTCAAATTTGACTAAACCGAACCGTAAACCGAAAACCGAACCCCAATAACCGAAAACCGAACCGAATAACTGTAATTACCCAAATTTAATAATTTATTCATTTATTTATATATATTTTTGAAAAAAATTAATTTTCAAGCTTAAAAATATTATATATATATATTATAAAAGAGTTTTATTATATTTTTTATATAAATATATGAAAAAATATATATATTTATTTAAATTCGGTTTTCGGTTTGGATTGCTAAAATCATAACCGAACCGAAAATCAAACTTTTATTTCGGTTCGGTTCGGTTTTGGCAAGTTCGGTTCCATTATTTTCGGTTCGATTCGATTTCGGTTTTCGATTTATTCGGATATTACCCAACCTATGAACACCCCTAGCTTGACCCATGTACTTGAGGCCCATCGAAGATATAACTAGGCGTTTTTATCCGAATAAAAGATGTATACAACTTAAAGCCCAATACCAATATTTATCGGTATTTATCATAGATTCATAGATAAACTTAACGGCAGTAATATTTTTTCGGTGAAATTTAAAGATACGACATATACTTTGTGAATGAACTTTGAAAATTACCATCAGACACAAAATACTTTCAAATTTGGAACGATGACGTAATACGACCTAAACTAAGAGGTTATCGGTCACAAAGTTTGAAAATTGGCGAAATGGTCCCCGTGGCTTGCGTTGACTTTCAATTTCCACCCTTTAACTTTTTTTCGCTTAAAAAGTTACGATGAATGGTTCTTATGGTTATTGACTTTCGATTTAGTCCGCTTTTATACTTTTTCACCCGCTCTCTTACGCTTTTATCCGTTTTTCTTACGTTTTGTCCGTTTTTCTTACGGTTTTATCGGTTTTCATCCGTTTTTGTCCGTTTTTCTTACGTTTTTTTTATCGGTTGAAAAACTATATCGCGTATCTTTAGCTTTCACCATATTTTTTTATTCGTTAATTATTTGCACACTCCAATAATTTATTTGCACACTCAAAATTTTGTGTAATGACATTTATACTTTTAATATTTGTGTTTTGATTTGAATACTTAACTAAGTGATGTAAGAGTATAAATGGCATAACACAAACATTTTGAGTGTGCAAATCAAATGATGAAGTGTGCAAATCACTTTTCTTATTTTAATGATTTACTGACATACTTCGGTAATCTATAGGAAACACTGAAATACGAGATCAAAAGCTGAGAATATTTACGCTATAATGATACTTATTCTAACACATTAGTCAATTATAACTAATTCACATAGAAACAAATTAGAATAAGAAAGATAAGAAAAAATCACAACTGCATATTTTAAATGCATATAAAAATATAAATGTATTTTTTTTCTAATTTTTCTCTCATTTAAAATATGTGGCTGAATTTTTATTTTTTATTTTTTTTCATTTCAATCTTTCTTATTACTAGATCTGTTCTCGTAAGTTACAAACAAATCTTTTCGCACAATGCATTTGATAGGAGAAAACAAACTTCTTGCATTTATTCATTTTCGACATTCAATAGCTATCTACATCTATACCATTTATTACTTGAGTGAATGTTCATTTTTAAAATCTTGAATTTTGAAAACTTAAATTAATGTTTTGTTTAAATTACTTCTATATATCTGTTAATACACCTTAAGCTTAATCAATTTTAAACTCGATAACTTTTCAAAAACAAATTATATTAATTTTAAAAAACGCACGTTTTGTATTTCAAAAACACACGCTTTGTTTCGAAGGTCGAACTAAAATCATAATTTCACAAGTATAATTATTTGCCGCTATACACCGCCGCTTTGCACGAATAGACGTCATCTATACACACAAATTGATCTTTATAAGTATATAAGTCGTAAAGTACTTGGTTCACTAAGTTTTCATTATGGTATCTATTCAATCATCACTATTGCAGTGCCTTCGTTTGTTACATTCAAATACCTTACATATCGAGGCAAATAGCAATAATCAGAGGAGGACTTATTGTGCCGCCTTAGCTTGTATATATGCATGCACATGCATATCAAGAAAAAGCTGAAGTCTATATATGTTGAAAATGTTGTAGCTAGCAAAATAATTCATGAATTCTTTTTCATTATACTTCATATATGTATTATGTATATATAAAAAAAACTGTATAGCCGTTATTGACATTGATGGAGTAACTAGAGGCACAAGACTTGATCAAGTAGTCTTCTATGAACGAAATAGAAACAGAAGACTTAACCAACTGACCAATTACAACGTATGATATTAACACCTGTGTTATATATAAAACAAAACTTATAAGTACAGGTTAAGTTAAAGACCTTCAAAGTATTGCTGTTAAACTGTAATTATACCCGAAAATAAACGTAAAACCAACATTGATTTGATTTCTAAAAGTTGGTGGTCAAAGCATGTGATCCCACTTGGTATACGTACTATACATAAAATAAAGAATAATAAAACTACAAGGGATCACATCGTAAAGGTTCAAAAAAAAAAAGATAACATATAATAAACCATCTACCATTTCCAATAATCTGTATCAAATTATATAGAATTGTTTATAGTTAAAAAAATGGTCCATCAGAAAACCATATACATATTCTGTAACTAAATTACCCATAGAATATAATGGATAAGCAACTTGATGAATTAATATCTTAGTCAAAGTTAGAAGTGATAAAGTTTATAAATAGTATCCGGTAAGAAAATAATACCTTTGTTATGGAAAACAATTTCTCCGTATTAGATTATCATAAAAAGTTGGTGTAGTTTAATGACTATTAATTGGCGTTCTGTCAACCACCGAGTAAAAGACGAGCAAGTGGAAATCTGAGGCTGCCTTTCGAAAAGTCGTCACCTGCTCCTTTTTTCAGACCAAGTGGATAAAGCTCATAAATTTGATACAGGCGTACTAAAACCAAAACCCATCACAACTCGCCTGGGAAGCAACTTCTTAAGACAGGCTTGAAACCTGGCAAACTCGATCAGGTAACGGCAAGGCTTAGAGTTTAGTTCAGGACCGTTACAACAAACAGAACACGTGTCATTACTTCATTCGTATAAAGGTAATGTTGCGAATATTACGCTGGAACATAACAATCGTGCATGGAGGATTTCATGCATCTAGTAGAGCCAAGAATATCACTTCGCGTGTCATTTTTGTCTCCTCCCTTAGATGCCGACCATGTGGACCATTATCAGCCATAGATGTCGTTTATGGGTGACACGAAACCCTAAATAAATCTTTATGAATACCGATCTCATTCATAAAATAGATCAAGTGAATTCTATCTTCACACACCTATTACACACGCTAGTCGTATGTAAGGGTTACCCCTCTTGACTCCTGTCATACCTTGGGCTCATTACCAAATGTAGGAAACCGAACATACGACCAACATCCACCTCACCCCAAAACGTACCTTACGTAAACATAGCTCCAATAAAAAGCCACAACCTCATTTTTTCCGTTCGCTGGAAAAAAATTATTCTCACCGAAAAACTTTATTTTGTCAAAACGCTCAAGATTTTTGGTTAAAACATATACCAAGTTTTTCGTAACAAAATATTTATTTATCGCCACCAAAAACGCCGGATCTAAAACCTTTTTCGTTACAAAAAATGAAAACTCTCATTTTATCTTGACAAAAACTCTAATTTCACACTAGAAAACTTGCATTTCACGGAAAAGCAACTAATACCTCCACCACCCCTTTCGTTTAATACATCTGGTCCCATCAGCACTAATGACATCACACATACAGACGAGGGTCGGGCAATCCTAAGAGCATGCCCAACGGCAACGCCATAACGGCGTTATAAGCCAAATAACGGCGTTGAGCCCGTTATTACCGTTGGAATAACGGCGTTAGCAAGGAAAAAGGGGGGAGGCGTTAGCCTTATAACGCGCGTTAAGGGGGAAGAAAAAAAAAATTCAAAAATTTTTCATAAACACCCCCTCTAACGGATACTAGCCGTTAGGTTTAAAAAAAATTTCATTTTTAACCCTAAAACGGCTACTTTTAATAAAATAAAATAAAATAATAAATAAATAAATAAATTTCAAAAACATTTTTTTTCACACTTCCACTACTCAATCCTCTCAATACTCTCAATCTTCAATCTTTTATTCACTGAAAAAAAAAGTCGGGAGGCAACGATGATACTTTCTACAATCTTCTCGGTGGTGGGTAGATTCCCTCAAACCCGGGTTCATCATCTAACCCGAACGCGGGTTCATCTTCAAACCCCAACATGTCTCTTCCCAACCCACTAGGCTACTCGAGCCAAGAAATGTGGCAACAACATCAACAATATCTCTTTGGCAACAACAACACCAACAAAGCACCTTAAACTCCAACTTTCAAACCTACAATTCACACAACACAACAATCACAAACCAAACACATGATGTTGTTGAGACACCCACGTCTCTCCAAAAAGGAAAAGGTCGATGGCGAAAATCAAAAATCCAAAGGCCCCGAGCCCGAACCAATTGATTCGATGAAGAGGAACCAATTGTCGTTGTTGGGCGTTGACTCCGATGAGAGGAAGCATTACTTGCAAGGTGTTACATAGTTGTTTGGAGGATCCGAAAGTTGGAAAGTGCCAACCCGTAGATACGCTTTGGTATCGGGTCGAAATGAGTTCACTAGAAACAACTTTCAATGGCGCAACAAGGATATGATGTCAAGCAGTGGAAAACGTTGAACGGCATATGCACAAAGTTCAACTCTTGTTACTGACGCACGCAACGGGATCAACGGCGGGGAAAGTGAGTTGGATGTGATGAAACGGGCAAAGCAATGGTATCATGAGGAAACCAAAGCAGCACCGTTTGGTCTCGATGACACTTGGGAGGTTTTGCGTCATTATAAGAAATGGGACACGCCTGAACCGGTTGATTTAACCGGCGATGTGCCAAGCCAAACAAACGAGGCTTTGTTTGGTAATGATGAACAACCACGCCCCATGGGAAAGAAACGTGCTACCAAGAAAGCAAGATCCGAGAGCACGACAAGTACTGGGGGAGCAAACATTGGAGGAACAAGCTCGTCAACTTATTTCACCGAAACTAAGACAAACGAGTATCGTATGAAACGTGAAACCGCCGAAGCGGCGTATCGGGCACAGCAGGAAAAAGATCTCACAATAACAAGGTTGGAAGAGACAAAGTTTTTGATGACGGCTATTGAAGGGCAAGATCCAAATATCGTGGCTTGGATCAATGACGAAAAAAACCGAATAATCAAAAAATATAACTTGAAACCTCGTCAGTAGATTGTATTATCGTCATTTCCTTTAATTTGTTGTAACGTTTAATTTGTAATGTGTTTTTTTATTTCGTTGTAATTTTTTTTTTTTTTTTTTAATCTCGTATTGTAATATGTTTTCAATTTTAATGATATGTTTAGTTTAATAAATGAAGTGTTTGTTTTAGTTTAGGGGTTGAAATTGAAAATATGAAATGTTATTGATGTTATTGGGATGTTATTGTTGTGGGTGTTTTGGTGAAATGTTAAAGCTGATGTGGCGCTCACGTGGACGGTGTTATAAAATAACTCAAGTTACCATTGTGTTTGCTCTAACCCAAAATAACAACAACATTATGTCACAACCAAAAACGATGAATAACCTCTCATTTTCAGGAAGTCCACCTCCAAACACCGTTAACACCTCAAGGCAAACCGACAACTTCATAACACCACTCATTGTATGACCAACCTCTTTAAGAACCATACTGATAACACTCGGATAAAGACCAGCACATGGTGCTTTCCTGGAAAGGATGATACGGGGAAACCCAAAAGCAGGGCACAGAGGGCCACAATCACTTATCTCTAATACAAATCTACTACAACTTAACAATCAGGCAACACCTCAAATGTAAAAACCTCAGCCCGTAAACCATAATGAGGTACCCCACAACACATCCCACAATCAACCTATCAGGGAACTCAAAACATGCAAACTCATTACCATCAGCAGTCTATGTATCTATGCGGGTCAACAAACCCTATGCCTGGATATCACCACACACAGGAAACTATCTCTCGAATGTATACCCAGGCTCAAAACCCACTACAATAGGCTTCCTCCATGGACCTGTTCAACACGCTGATGACAAGAGTGTTGGATAGAAACAAAGGTCGCAATTACAAGACAATTGGCGACGATGTGCTTGCTTTGGAGATGCAAATGCATCAATTCGTGAAATGGATCAAGGAGTATCAACTCCCAGTGGACCTGAAACATCCCATTGACATACACATGTATGATGGAGTTACTGATCCTAATTCACACATCTAGCAATTTGAGTAGGCAACAAAAACCAATGCCTGGAACTACGGATGAGCATCGCAGACCCCAAAACCGACCGGACCGACCAAATCGAAGGATCAACGGTCCGGTCTCAGTCTCAACTTTTTCTTTATTTGGGTCTCGGTCTGGTCTTACGTACAAACCGACCAATAATGTCTCCTTAGACCGGACCGAACACAGTCGGTCCGGTCCTTGGTCCGTGGTTTTGGTCTAATTCGGTCTCGGTCCAGTCCGGTTTTTGGTAGTCTGGTTCGGTCTTAGACCGATGCTCAACCATACCTGGAATAGTCCTATGGCATGCCATCTATTCCATCGCATTTTAGTATGAGAGAAGTCGTTCGGTTCAAGAACGTTGACAAGAACTACATAACTGGATGGTAAGACCTCGAGGAAAAGTTTATTAAGAATTTCCAACCAAGAAGGGAGTATACTAGAGAATACTTCAACTTACAATTCATAAAGCAATTTCAGGATGAACATTTAATCGACTATACTGAAAGGTTCAATGACGAGGCAAGCAAGATCCCAAGAGTCAGGGATGATTATAAAATCTCAATGTTCATTAGTAACATGACCAAGGGGCAATTCTGCAACAAGATAACTCTTAAGCCCCAAAGACATGGCAATAGCTACTATATCGTTCTAGGGAGTTCATGAAACAAGCAAGGAAAATATAGCAATAATTGATGACAAGAGCAATAGCAAAATGGTAGGCAGCCTGTGGCAAGCTATTAGGCTAGGCGTGACGCCAAACAAGGACTAAGTTGACCAAGAGAAGAACGATGCCTTAAACCCGGAATCGAGGTAAGAGAACTTCTCATGAAGAATTTGTCAAAAACTCTTGCTAAAATCCTAGCCTCGAAAAGGAAAATCATGGACAAATGGAAACGTCCTCCACTTTTAAGAGACAGAAGCAAGAAAAACAGTAAACAATGCTACAAGTTTCATAACAATCATGGGAATGATACAAAACAATGCTGAGAACTCAAGAAAAAAATTGAAATGACAGTTCAGGCAGGAGAGCTCCGAACATCTATGTAAGGTGGCAAGAAAGAAAGCAAACGACAAGGATGTTAAACAATCTCACATCCACATGCTTAACGCCTAGACATCAGACACAACACAAGACCAACATAAATAGGTTGTAAAAGACAAAGCATGTTTTTTCCAACGAAGAGTTGACACCCTCAGCCGTTCCAGTCGTCATAATGGCCGTAACCACTTCACACTTGGTAAGTATGATCTCCTTGGATGGGGGAAGCTCAGTAAATATCATGTACGCAAATTGTTTTGAACATTTTTCTGACAACATTAAAAGCAAATTGTGTCCTCCAACAACCGCTCTACTTGGTTTCTTATTTGAAAGGTATATGTACGAGGGTACAATCCAACTTGAAACAACTATGGGAACACATCCACTATCAAGAACACAAGTCATGGAGTTTCATGTTGTTAATTCACATCCTCACTATAATACCTTGCTTAGAAGAAAAGTAATACAATAGCTGCGTGCAGAAGTACCTACAATTTGCTCTCAATTCCAATTCTCAACAAGGGTAGGCATTGTTAAAAAAACAAGGGCACACATAGTAACAATCAGGAGTGATCCTCCAGAAAAAACAAATAGTTGTTCTCATTAGCAATAGCATGGAAAACAAGCAAACCTGGAACACAACAGATGCGGGGTACAGGGAGAAAGCTCATGGGTTATGATAAGCAAATTGTTGTCATAAGCAAGGATCTTCCACCCAAGGTAAAACATCAACTCATGCAAATATTTTCTACAAATTTTAATGTGGTTATTGGAACATTATCAAAATTAGACGACACTTAGGTCGGCAACGACTCAAATCAGGATGTAAGGTCCAATCCAATGGAGAAGAATACATTTACCCTAGGAATGTTCAATTGTGTTCATATCCCAGGACAACAACACATATCAGACATACAACTTTTTATCTGGAGCAACTCAGGTAATATAGTCAACACTTCCTGAGAGAAAACAACAACAACTTGTGCATGAACTCAAACATCACTAGGCAGCAAAACAAGCACAACAAGAGTCACCCTCCTATGGCAGTAGACCTCTTAAAGCATGCTGTAAATGAGACTATACAATGCTACAAAGAAAGGTTCATTGCAACATTGAAAGGCATGGAAAAGGAAAAGAATGGAGTTCTTTACCTGGAAACATAAGCAAACAGGGTCGACTATTCCCCTGGTAACTACTCAGTCTGAGGAATCATCCCTTCATACAACTGAAACACTATTATGTTATATTCACTTTTATCCTAAAGAGAATATAGTTTGGGAAATATGTAAGACTTATCAAAGGCATTAATGAAAATTTTTCCTTGCTTCCCCATACTAATGTGTTTCATTTATATTTCTCGTTGATTGACGAAGCAAACACGTCCTATCTCTCGTATCCTCATAAGCTAGTTTACATGGCAAGTAACTAAGAAATGAAAGGTTGTTCACAAGATAGTGACAACACTCGTAATAAAGTACGTACACAAGTGACAGGCATCATAGAGATGCCTGGGACAGTCAGACAAACAACAAACAAAAAATTTGTAATTTCAAATGTTCAAAAGGAGAACATGTCGTTAGGATAAGTGACAATTATGTATAATTATTTGATCACTAAATAAGATAACTCAAACTTAGTCTTAATGAGCTCTAAGAATATAATGATTCTATAGACCACAAAGTTAGTATAACTCAAACTTAGTCTTAAAGACAAAATTATGGAATTTACTATTCCATAAACAAAGTTAAATGATCAAATTCCTTTAAAAAATGCCAAATCCAATTACAACACAATCAAGGCAACAAGATATTGATCAAGCAACTAAGAAAGACCTGATACATACCATGAAACAACTATAATTAGCAAACGATATGGAATTCAATATTTCACAAGCATAAGGCGAAAGGATCAACAATGTTCAAGACATGCAAAAGTCAAAAAGAAAAGAAAAAAGCTATCATAGCACAAAACGCTGAATAAACAAACCCAAAAAACCCCAACAAGTACCAGGCATCTATTAAAATTGTCTTAATAAAAGAAAAGACATAATCCCTTAAGCCAGGAAACAAACATCAAGACCTAGCCTAACTAGAGAGGAAGTAAAAGAGGACTGGCGATGATCCAGGAGGAATGATTGCCTTGAGATCGTTAAAATATTTGGTAGAATCATTGGCGATTCCCTTTAGCTACTTTAGGTAAGTCCATTCAATCCTGTTGAAATCCTTTACAGTTAAACCCAACATCTTCCCAGTTTCCTTAGGACCAATCTTAAATCTGGGATAATCATTCTGAGTGATATGAAGATTTGGATACTTAGCTTTCATATCATGAAAAAACTGATAGCGCGTAAATCAATAGAGAAATTTTGAATACTCATAAAGACCGTCATAAACTCCTTGGAAAAAAACAATGACGAAGAAATTTGGGAATATTCTTGATCAAATCTTTCTTCTCTTCCAGCAAAACTGATAAATGAGTTTCAAAACTTCTAACATCTGCCTGGACTTGAGCAAGTTTAGATTCGAGTTTGCCAAATTTTTCTTTCCCCTTGTCTAATAAACCTCTCAGGCGGCCAAATTCTCTTTTGACATGAAATCTATTAACATCTACCAAAGAAGAGATTCAAGAAGTCAGATTAATCTTGTCTAGCTCAAGGCCACTCACTTTATTTTGCAACTAATCAATGTCATGAACATATTGAATTCTATCAAGAATAAGAACACAACTCTTACCCTCCAAAACTGACTTATCATGCATCGATGCTGATTTTTCACGCTCCAAATTTAGCTTATCAATATTAAACCTTTGCTCCAGCTCAAGCAATTCCTTTTCAACACTTTGCAACTTGGTTTGAGAGGAACTAGCTTGATCTGAAGACGACTCAGCCATCTCAGCATGCTTCAAAATAAAGTGAAAATTAGAAATAAGGTCAGTCATGGAACGATTCATAGCCTAGCGAATAATTTACAACGGCTTTGTTACACTCTGTGAATGACAAGACTTTAAATACTCAAAATTTGAACCTTTTGCGCGAAAATGACTTAACCAAGTCGGACATTTCGTTACTCTTTTGACTATTGACTAACATTCCATAAACATTCATACATTAAGACTATTTTAAAATTAAATTAGACTCATTTACATTCGAAATGACGGGTGGCACGACCAGTGACGACTTACATTTTAAGAGATATGAATTTTTAAAGATGACTAAAATCTAAAAACCCTTTATAAACATTATGGTCAGAGCATAGATCTTAAGATCTACACTCAGGGAAAAACCCCTTAAAATCAACTTTCTGGTCTGAGCATAGATCTTCAGGGAAGAACCTTTTAAACTAAATTTTTTGTGTTGAGCATAGATCTTAAGATCTATGCTCAAGGAAGAACTTTGGCAAAAGTTTTGGAAAACTAACTTCCCGAACACGACACCACATTAAAACTTCCAAAAATCATTAACACATCATAAACTTCATTTTCTTACATTAACTTGGTCATAACAACTCACGAACTTTAACCCATTACTATAACATACAACTTGACAACCACAATACCATAATAATCATGACATAAGTTTTGAAACTTGACAACATGTTTATAAACCATTAAAAGACCAACGGGGCAAAACATTGACTTGAGCTCAGATCACCTAAGCTCCAACTAAACATTACCGTAACCTTGTATTATCCACCTTAGCAATCCATAATCCTTATTCCAAGCTTTATTGGCTTAGCATGAGCACCTACAGTATGGTAAACATCTAAACTGTAAGCACGAGGCTTAGTAAGTAAAACGATCATAACATAATATTATAATCATTCACGTGTTACACATCATAACTTATTATCCAATACAATCATTAAACATTAGCACATACCTTAACCTCTTAGCATCATCATTCATTCTCATCAACAACTAGTACTCTTAAACCTTTTTCATACTAAGCTATTCCTTCCTTTGCTAGTTATGCTAAACTAGTCCTCTACTCACTTCCACTTAAGCACAACCATTCCAAGTCATACCATACAATTACCTTAACATTACAAGTCACATAACACATAATTTAAGAAATCCTAATAACATCATATCATATCGATTTACTTACCTTGATTCCAAGCTAATGAAATCAAGAACATTAGCATCTACTTTATCATTCTCCACCCTTGCAATCTAAGCCAAATCTCTATAACTAAACACATAATTAGCTAACTATATCATGGTTACTACAACCATAGCTCTTTTATAACCATTTCTAATTATCATATAATCATATGATGATTATATGATAATTAATCCCATTAACTTATTAACTTAGACATAATATAATCATCTCATATTACTATAACCATTTAATTAGCTTCAAAACACCATTTACCCACTTTCCCCAATTGGGTATATAAACCCTAACTTATAATCTCATCAATTAAACTAAGATTAAAGACCACTTACTTGTAGCGATGATTAATACAAGCTTATTTCTTGATTGGAGCACTAATCCTTCTTCAATTTGATCTTTATTAAAAATCTTGTTTCCCTCATTTTTCTCTAAATCGAACACACACACACACACACTTTGATAATAATGAAATATACAAGAAAACTTGGAGATTTCTAGACCAAGGTTACTTAAAAACAAAGTTATGTCATCAATTGACATCTTTGGTTCCTCAACTCCATTTGCTTCTATTTTCTCCACAATAACTTTATTACTCATTCACTACTTGACAACATTAGTCCTTTAAGTCCATCTTTATTCTAATTGTGACACATCATATTTTCTATTACCATTTACATAACATTTAATACTTATATTTTGACTATCGAGTTTGACCAACCAATCCCGTAAGTCCTTAGAACGTATAAAAGTGATAGTCAACTATTCAAATGGTATTCTCGTAATAAATATGTAAGGCCCAGTTTTCAGGGTGTTATAATTCTACCCCTTATTTAGATTTCATCTCCAAAATCTCTCTTCTAAACTAATCTTGACTTGGTCACATCTTATCCCCATTCTTAGCACTAAGCACATTTTCATTCATACATTCCGTTGCAATAATCTAAGTGATCTTACAACATTAAACAATACATTCCAAAATCCTTAATCAATTCTACTTCTCGTTTGATTTTCTTAGAGCGTACGACTCCTACTAAGGCTATTATGTCAATCAAGACACATTCACTATAGCCAAACCAACTTCATTACTATTACATCTTATTTGCTTTATTTTAACTTTTAATCAAAGACTATGTGTCCATTGAGAAAATTTACACCATTTTGACTTTACATGAGTCAAACATTAACTAATACAACTTAACATTCTCATTCTACTATCCTTTTTATACATTTTTCTATAACTCCTTATCTTCTCTATTTCATTTTAATGATTTCACCCAAGTATTAAGGTACACTCGAAAAATCTTAAGTTATCTTGACTTTCACGGATCAACATTAACTAATACCTTCACATTTTACTATCGTCATTCCATTATTTCATTAACAGTTTTTACTATAACCCCTCGTTTCTTATATTCTTTTTTATAAATTCTTCGTCAATACTATAAGTCTTATAGGAAATTTCAAAACTTTGACTTCAAAAAGTCAAATTTTAACTTATACCGTCACATTTACTCATAAGGGTTCCAATAATAATTAACATCCATTACTATCTTTACTCACATTTTGTTCCACGCCTGAAGGCATATAATAACATCATTACAATTTCTTAATCTTTTCGAGTTATGCTATAGACACCTAATGGTAGATTTTGTATAACATCCCCATTAAATCATGATCTAATTCCTATCTCACCTATCTTAGTTCTAATAACTTCAAACAAATCTTACGGTCTCATCTTCTGTACCCTTATCCTACTCATGCTATGTTGGAAATATATAAGCCCATTCATTTACGCTTCCTTATTTACATGGAAAGGTGTCCCAATTGATGTAAATCAAGAAACATAAACTCATGGTTCGAAATTCACAGTTTCTATAACTAAATAAAAAGGCGTCCCAATCCATTTAACTAAGGATATCATAAATCTTTCTACTTATACACTTTCAACATAACACTTGTACCTATTACTCATTTTCATTTTCCTTTCTTTTCTTAATTCTTTTTACACTTCACATTATTTTTAAATTTTTAGGCTTGGATTCATACCATTATCACATTCACTTTGGGGATATTCTTATATGCAAAGGATGTAGGCAACCCTTGCCGAGAAAGGCAATACTTTTCATCCCGAAGGATTCATTATCATTCATCAATTTGGTCATCCCGAAGGATACCATCATTAACATCCTTTCCTTGGTAATCTCGAAAGATACCACCATTAACTTGGTCATCCCGAATGATACCATCTTTAATCATCGTTAACTTCATCATCCCGAAGGATACCATCTTTAAATTCATTAGCTCGACCATCCCGAAGGATACCATCATTAACATACTTAGTTCGGCCATCCCGAAGGACACCATCATTAACATCATTAGATCGGTCATCTCGAAGGATGCCATCATTAACTCATTGGTTATATGATAGTCATCTTTAACCTTTCACATTTTAACATTGGATCCAAGACATTAACATTTTAATACGCATACTTTTCCATTCCTTTTATTTAGTTTAAGCAAGCATCATTGGTTTGTAAAACTTGCTTACCATATTTACACATTTACTATGTGTTTACATTTCTCATTACAACTTACTTTCTTTAGTTCATGTTAACCATCATCACACCTTTTCTATTACCTCTTTTAGGCTACTCGCTTCTTTTTCGACATCTAACCTTACATAGGTTAGTTTGTTAACATATCCTTTATATTCATTTTAAATATTAACACGATCTCTTCGTGTTTAACTAGGTAACATAACATTACATTCTTACTTACATTCTTAACTCATCTATTTTTTAGTTACTAACACATTAGCCATCCCATTTTCATCTCATCGTCACTTGTCAACGTTTCTTAATCCCATTCTATACTTCTCGTATTAATAGACACTTAACAGTTAATGTGTCAGCTCTCATCTTGCTTTCACGCATAATACTTTAGTACATTCATCATTATTACGTTTCATACTTGAAGCACCAAATACTTTGAGTCACTATTAGCCCATCTCTAATACCACTTACCATTTCTATTCGCGTTCCATTACCGTTATTCTTATACATGTTCATGTAATCACAATACGTTCACCGGCACTAACCGAGGTGTACGACGATTTAATCACTTAAACACTTCAAGTTCTCCACGGACTTGTATCACACACACGTTAACATTATAAGACACATGAATCATTCATTCTTATCAACTTAGATTCATATAACCTATCTTATTATTCGCTTCAAAACTTAAACATTCATTTTCCATATTACCTATTCTTACATTCAACGCATCTAATAGTGGTTTAAGTCTAGGGAACCTAAAATGGAAACCTAATTTACTTAAACTGAAACACTGATACCAAGTTGTTCACCCTGTGAACGACATGACTTTAAATACTCAAAATTTGAAACTTTTGTGCGGAAATGACTTAATGTTCTCGGACATTCCGTTACTCTTTTGACCACTGACTAACATTCCATAAGCATTCATACCCTAAGATTATTTTTAAATGAAACTAGACTCATTTACTCTTTTGACCACTGACTAAGATTCCATAAACATCCATACCTTAAGACTATTTTGAAATGAAACTATTTTTAAATGAAACTAGATATGAATTTTCAAAGATGACCAAAACTTGAAAACCCTTTATAAAAATTATGGTCTGAGCATAAATCTTAAAATCTATTGATGAGGTTTAAAATATGCATTTTTAGGGGGTCATTTAGTCTCTAAAATCGTACATATTTCATCAGTTATTACCCTAAATCGTTTCTTTTCAAGTTTTAGGTACTTTGGAAGTGAATGTCGGAAAAGAATGAGTTTTTGGCTTATTTGGACAAGAAAACGAAGAAAATGACCAAGTCACGAAAACGTCAGGAAAAGAAGGCCTGACGAAGTCACAATCCCAATATGACTTTGTCACTTACAATTCAACACGATGATTCAGTTATACATTTTACAAGTGACGGTTCAGACCATGGTGACGATCTAGAGCTAACGGCGTCACTACCAGAGAAACAGTGGCTGACGGAGTCACGATCTATAAGGTGACACAGTCACAACTGCGACACAGCGAAGGAGGAAACCCTAATGATAAAAAGCTGACGGCGTCACACCTATAAAGTGACACCGTCACATATGTAAATCTATATATATTTTTTGTTAATTTTTCATTCATTGTAACATCTTGGAGAGGTATCTAGGGAACACCTAGAGTGACGAATTTTACAGATCTTTTAAGGTCTTTTGACTCCCGAACTCTATGTTTAATTGAAGTTAAGTAATTCCTCTTTAATCATTCAATATGTCTATGTGTTGTTTGATTATATGTTTTTCTTCTCTTCTCTTTAACATGCTCGACTAAACTATTATTGTTTGCTTAGTTTTGAATGAAACGTAGTTATTGATTATTGATTGCCGTCTCTTATTTGATTAGATTTTTCGCGTTAGAAGTAGGAAAACTTGATTTTTCATTAATGTATTTGCTTGTACATCCAACTAAACGCTTTATTCACTAGAGTGCACTAGTTGTTTTTATTCGTTGTATTTATTGCGTAAATTGCGGATTGTTGATATTAAGAGTCTTAACGATACTGCATAATTACGGATGCTAACATTAAGATTTCTTAAGGGAGACCAATATATTCATAGAGTTAGGGAATTTGGCACCAAGCCAAATCTCTATAACATAAACACATAATTAATTAACTATATCATGGTTACTACAACAATAGCTCTTTTCTAACCATTTCTATCTATCACATAATCATATGATGATTATATGATAATTAATCCCATTAACTTATTAACTTAAACCTAATATAATCATCTCATATTACTCTATCATTTTAATTAGCTTCAAAACACCATTTACCCACTTTCCCCAATTTGGGTATATAAACCTTAACTTATAATTTCATCAATTCAACTAAGATTAAAGACCACTTACTTGTAGGGATGATCAATACAAGATTACTTCTTTATTGGAGCACTAAACCTTTATCAGTTTGGTGTTTACTGAAAATTTTGTTTCCCTCCTTTTTCTCTAAACCGAACACACACACACGCCCTTTAATAATAATGAAATATACAATAAAACCTGGAGATTTCTAGACCAAAGTTATGTCATCAATTGAAATCTTTGGACCCTCAAGTCCATTTGCTTTTATTTTGGCCACAATAACTTTATTACTCATTTACGACTTGACAACATTAGTCCTTTAAGTCCATCTTTATTCTAATTGTGACACATCATATTTTCTATAACCATTTACATAACATTTAATACTTATAGTTTGACTATCGGGTTTGACCAACCAATCTCGTAAGTCCTTAGAATATATAAAAGTCATAGTCAACTATTCAAATGGAATTCTCATAATAAATATGTAAGGCCTGGTTTTCAAGGTTGTGAAAACGTAGATGGGGTGAATACGTTATTGTTTAAAAACTTAAAATCTTGTGTATCAAGTAGCCGATCAAGCTTGTCATAATATGAAAAGTGCCAATGTAGTCTATAATTAATATAAAGCATATAGTAAAGCAATTTGTCACAACACAAGCATAAATAACAAGCCACATCACAAACATAAACACAATATAAAGAGATAGCGATAATTAAAAGAAAGTGCAAACCAGACACAATGATATATAATGGTTCGGTCACCTGAGCCCAACTCGAGAGTTACTTCACTAAGATATAAGGGTGTTTATGAGTATGCTACTACTAATCTAAATGTATACAAAAGGGTAGAGAGAATGTGTGTTCAAGTGGTGAAGAAATGAGTGAACAATGGGCTTATATTTATAGGAAAGGATGCAAGAGTCGACACCCACGGATCTTCCTTATAAAAAGGAGATCCTTGGAAATGAGTGAACTGGGCTTATTTATAGGAAAAGAGTCGAAACAAAATCTTGGATTTTGCACAAAGTCTTTCCAAAATCAAACCAAATCTTTCCAAAATCCTTCCAAGATATTCTTTGAGATATTACCAGATTTTATATGATATTTTGATGTGACAATACACTCTTAGATGATATCATTCATGATGTAAAAAATCATTTTTGGTTTTCTTTAA
This sequence comes from Chrysanthemum lavandulifolium, assembly GCA_022545495.1. NCBI lineage: Eukaryota > Viridiplantae > Streptophyta > Magnoliopsida > Asterales > Asteraceae > Chrysanthemum > Chrysanthemum lavandulifolium. The sequence continues at coordinate 82,116,740 of CM040238.1, read as the reverse complement.
AAAAAGGTAAACTATTGAATAAAATGTCTAGTTACCTTTTGTAAAATAAAATCTCTAATTAGGTGCTTACCAAGATAAAATATATTTTGTCAAGTATAAGTAAACTTTAGTGTTTGTATGAAAAATATGATTAGTTTACTTTGTACAAATAAAAGTGTATATTTGTACATAAACTTTAGTGTAAAAATAAAAGAGATGTACTTGTATAAAAATACTTGTATATGCAAAAAAATAAGGTTTAAAATAGAATTATAAACCTATAAAATACTTAAAGGCTCTAAAAGTATTTTAAACATTCTAAATGGTTTGCTAAAGGGTTTGATCATAATGCCACATAACAAACATGTACGAACCTGTGTTGTAGCATACGAGGACTTGAGACATCGAGAGGTGTTGAATGTATGTTGAGACAAAATATGATTACGAGTAACTTGTACATTTTATGTTATGTATTACAAGTTACATGTTTTTCATCAATCAAAACAAACGAGACTGTATAGATTAAATATCGTAATATTTGCACTAACAAAGGTGTTATAGGATTGGCCCCGGACTCAATCTTCCAAGACCGTTACAACGAACAAAACAACTGTCATTACCTCATTCATATAAAGGTAATATTGCGAACATTACATTGATACATGACAATCATGCATGGAGCATTCCACACATCTTGTAGAGCCACAAATATCACTTGGATGCCCACTACATGTACCATTCTAAGCTATGGATGGTGTTTATGGGTGGCACGAAACCCTAAGCACATCTTTATAAATACCGGTCTCATTCCCATGGAATAGATCAAGTGAATTCTAGCTTCACACACCCATTGCACACACTAGTTGTATGTGAGTGTTACCCCAGCTCTTGACTCCGGTAATACTTTGAGTCCTTACCAAACGTGAAAAACTAAACATACGACCATCATCCACCTCACCCCCAATATGTACCTTATGTAAACATTATGTTCTACTGCCGCTCTTTCAGATGAAACTATACCTAAAACAACTTACATTAAGTTATTCCAATTTTCTTCTAAAAAAACAGAATAAGTTACTCTGAGTTAACTTAATTATTTTTCCTATAGTATTGTTAGCAAGCATTAAATAACACGGTCACAAAATCTTGACAAGTCTTATCAACTAGGTCGACACATCACCTAGTCTACAATGTACGTGAAAACTTGTTTTGACGCAGTAATCCAAAGCACATTGTAGTTACTTTGGACATTTAGAAACCATGGTTGCTTTGACACCAAACCCCCAAGTAAAGACATAACTGGAAATGACATCGTGATTCATATATACACTTAGATATCCAATAGGAATAGCAAATCATGTCCGATTAGGTTAGACTGAATTGTAAATCCTAGATCTACTTGTTGTACTAGTTTTTAATTCTCTTGTTCCTTTAATTTATTGCTTTTCACTAGTATTAATACTATTAAATTTTATGTCCTGCTGCAGTCTAAGTTTTGAGTTTGTTTTATTCTTATTGTATGATTAGTGTTTCTACGCACATCCAAAACACCACAAACATCGGGAATCATTTAATCTTTGTATCAAGAAAAAATGGGAAATAACAATATGCAAAGAACATCAACCAACTTCAACAACAACAATAGTGTTGCTTCATCTGCTAAAGTGCATACTTCTGCTAATACTCAATTCACAGCTGAGCAAATGCAACAACTAATAAACTTGATCAACTTCAAACCTGTAAAAAAAAATGGTCATGCCAATATGGCAGGCACATTCTTTTGTTTCACTTCAAAAACCTTTTTCAAGCTGTATAAAACTGATAAAGGGTAGATTATAGATTCTGGTGCAAATCAACACATAGCTACTTCACTTGATAACCTTGAAGATGTTGTTGATATCTCTGATTGGTTCCAAACAACAAGTCTAATCACGAGTCCGCCACTTGTGAATGACGATCGTAATGCACTTAAACCGCTCAAAACCAATACAATGAAATCCAGAGAGTATAGTGTTTCCCGGTCGTTATGTCCCAATGAGTTGTGCAATGAATTATCAAACGTTTAGTGATCGAGGAATTTGAGCGAAAAGGGAATTGTGATTATTATAACTAAGGAAAACCAACAAATTAAAACGCCTTAAATGCAAATTAAAGAAAGTTAAAAGATAAAATCTATTAAATAAACGCTATCACTATATTTAAAGTGATGAACGTTTAAAACCTAAAACGACGTTTAAATTAAAAACTACGTAACGCACAAAATAAAAAGTGAAACTTACACAATATTAATCCTAAAAATATGAAAATGATATTTTATAAACCTAATGATAAAAGAAAATTTTAGAAAAAGCAAATTATTTTTAAGACTAATTATCTAATTAAAAACTATTTTAACTATTAATTAATTACCTAAAATACAAGAAATTAGGAAATAAAGCTAGAAAAATAAAATTATAAAATGGAAAAGTCTAAAATATCAAAAGAGAATTTTCGAAACTATTTTTGTATTTTTATGATTATTTTCTATTTTTATGAATTTTAAACTATTAAAAACTAATTAAAATATTTAAAAATACAAATTTAACTAAGAAAAATATGGAAAAATATGTTTTTGACTTTTTATATTTATCTTAACTTAATAAAAATGAAAATTATTTTTTGAACCTTTTCTTAATTTTTGTATTTAAAACTATTTAAAAGGCTTAAAACTAATTAAAATCAAGAAAAATACCAAACAAGCTAGGAAAAATCTGAAAAATTCAGGAAATGCTTACAATAATATTAAGAAGCTAAGAAAATGGAAAATCATGGGGTTATGTGGCAGAATATGAAATCGATGATAAAAGTGCTTATAAAATAAGCACTTGGATAAGCAAATAGAACCCAAAAGGCACCAATCCAAGATGAAGCTTAAGTATGCTAAAGTAACACAAATGGAACAAGATTCAACAAGCTAAACACTCGAAACAACAAGCTCAACAGATTTGAAGTTGTGAGCTTATATGCTAAATCAAGAATCGACTAACTTTAAGTCGATGCACAAGCTTGGATATAAGCTAAAAGGAAAACTACCAATTGGAAATTGGACAAGACCTGGTGAGGGTATTTAAACCAAAAGCAAACCATGAAAAGCTCTTTTGAGCCCTGCACTAGTCGCATAAATCGAGAAAACTCTCAAGATATACCGACAAATGAGCAGTGGCAACTGAGGCTTTTTGAACCTCTGCACAAGCTTATCCAAAAGTTTGAGCTAAAATAGGTATTAGGTCTTAGAGACCACCTATTAAACTACTTATAAACCAAAATAAGGACCTCAAAAGCTTTAATGAATCTTATGCACAAGTCAGAAGTTCTGCAAAAACAAGTTTTGATATTTTTGACTTTTGAAAATAATGATGAACTTTGACTATAATGAACTTTGGATCTAATTTTATCACTGATGAGGATGTTATAAGATGAAATAAGACTAATACAAGTTATGTTTGAAGATTCTAAACACAAATCAATGGCCTGCACTTCCTAATACTCCAACGATTAACAATGAAATGGATTCAAAAGCAATTTTGACTTCGATGTTAGCAAGCACAAGATTAGGACAGATAAGAGCCAAGATATGCTATACAAACTTAAACCAACAATTTTTATCCATCGAGCAAGCCTAGAACACGGTATAACAATTATTCCAAACACTCCTTTGTAAACTGCTTTGGGCTCAAACCGATCCAAACTCTTATCCAACTTTGTAATTATGATCAAACAAGTATTACTACCCTAATTACAATTTATTAGAACAATAATTAGCGATAAAAACTACAAATGCGAAGATGTATAAGAACTTGAATTTTGACTTACAAATGTCCATAGCAACTATTGCTAGCTAACTGTCAAACCAAGACCACTACCCTATCAAAACCAACCCAAATAATCAGATTTCACCCCAAATCCATTGCAGATCAACCATTGCCATTTCCATTCCAAGCTTGCCCAAGTTTGACTTTCTTTGACCAAAAACAAAATGAATCAAAACTTGAATGTGAGCTTGTGAAAGGTTGTAATAAGCTTATACAAGCTTATTTAAACCGAGAAATGAGCATGATAAAGCTTTGAATGATATTTTGACTTTGAAAATTTCAACAAAGGACAAATAAGATCACATGTAAACACAAACCGAATTTTGTACTTGGAATGAGTTTCAATACCTTAAAATACTTAAAGTTGATACAATTTAACAATACATTACAAGTTTAACACCGAATTGATGATTTAACATAAAAACGACATAAGTGAAAAATAAAAACTACTAGACTCTCCTTTGCATCCTTTTTCCTTCTTTTATAACCCAATCACTTTTCCTCTCTCTCTCGAATCTTTCCCAACAATCCTAGCCATTGGATGGCCTAGAATTAATCTCCACCATTTAAACTTGATTTTGGCGCCAATTTTCTTGTCTACGCCCATTGGAGGTTGAGTGAGAGGGGGTGGCAATTAATGAGGTTTGGAGGCTTGTTATGGAGTGGGGAACATGGGAGAGTGGAAATGGAGGAGGGGGGATGGGTGTTCTGAGTTGCAGAGAAAGCAGGTAGATGGTGGACTTTTGGCGGGTTTGAGATTATTGACCAGGTTTGACCAGGCAAGTATTAATAATAAGGGGGGTTCACAATTGTATTATGACAAGGGGTCAAAGGTGAGCAAGGTCCAAAATTGAGTTAAATGGTTTAAAACTTCAAGGACTAAAGGTGTAAATCCTGAAAATGTAGGGACCTAAGCTGCCAACATCTCAAAGTTGATCCAAGGGCTGAATTTGACAAGTATCAATAGTACAGGGACCAATGTTGCCATTTTGCAATTTTCTAGGGGCCATTTCTGCCAATTTTGAAACTTGAGGGACCAAAGTTGTAATTTTCTCAAACTTTTCATATTTTTCACCAAAGGACTAAATTTTACAACTTTTGATTTTAAAAGGACCTTTGGTGACTTTACTTTTGAAATTATGTGCTCGTGGACTGCTTTTGACAACTTTTGAAACTGGGGACTAAAGCGCAATTTTGCAAATTTGATATGTTTTTCATCCGATTTTGATATTTTGCATTTAAAACACATAAAACACCGATTTGTGATATTTTGATCATTTTGATGTGTTTCGAGTGTTTTCGGATGAATTTGCGCTTTATTTTGACACAAATGATGAGTATTTACACACTCATCAATCCCCACATCGAGATATTGCTAGTCCCTAGCAATGATTTGAGAAAACATAATGGATTTTAATCTCTTTACCAAAAGCCATTACTCGAGTAGCCAAATGTTTCAGCTCAAGTAAGAACCATGGTACACCGATAACCATGTGATTTTGAGCAAACCACCGACTTTCAACGGATTTGATTTGTCTTTACCGAAGCCGCACTCTTCCGGACTAGCCAACTCTTAGATAAATTATCAATATTATCTTTGGTGAGTCGATTACCAATTATGGTTTTTCCATCGCCTTACCACAAGCCATAATCTTGCGCTAGCCAACTCTTCACTTTTAGGATATGGTGAAATGAATACCATACAATTTTGGGCAAATTGCAAACCATATAAACGGATTTGAGATATCTTTAC